>JBCJKH010020535.1:0-42971 GCA_039877255.1 Loriculus beryllinus | reverse complement strand
TATATATGGGTTAAATAATTTATACAAAAAAACTAATGCCAAAAATACTCTGCTGTGATGATTGCATTTTCAAATGAGTATTTTTTTAGGAGAGATATTATCTCATTCAGGTGGTTTTCTTCTCTTTACTTTTTCCCATGCTTTGATATTGTTTACTACAGTAAAACATTAGGCCATCAATGAAATGAGAAAGATCTTCATTAAGAACTATTAATGAAGCAATACACAGAGGAGAACATACACAGAGACTCTGCAGGTGGCTGGTTTGGAATGTACAAGCAAGTCCTTCCTTTCACAGAGGCTGGAAAGGACAACAGTCTGGTGGCCAGGGACAGCTCAGGATGTTCTCTGGCATGAACCTGAGAATTCAAAGTTTGTGACAATGACCCTGAGCCTTGCCAAAGCAATATGCAGGGAAGAAGGTACCCTCAACTCAAAAGTACCCTCACTAGGGGAATACTCTCTGCTGTCTTTTAAACTAGGGCATTTTAACTTTAATACCCGTCACAGAACAGAAACATCTGTGTGCAGTGGCAGTTAACCAGCAACTTGATAGAGAAGCAGGACTCTCTCTCCTCCTTCAAAGGATGGTAAGCTATCACCATCCACCAATGGAAATAGAGCCTTCTTTGTGCTTATATGTGCCAAATTTGACAGAAAAGAGGCATAGTTTTGGGATGCAGTTGTGTTTAAGCATTCAGAGCAGAAAACATGGTACCCTCTTAACTTGAGCTATGTGCACTGTCAACTCTCATGACGCTGAACATATCTCTGGAGAAGTGAATCCTTACATTATCCCTCTAGCAATTTAATTCAAAAGTGAAGCAGTAACATAACTATGACAAAAAGTAGACAGTGTTGTCTTTAATATTTTGAAATGAAGTAGTCCTGTAACCAGTTCAAAGCTTGGTTGTTACTTTAGTTAAGACCAGGCAAGTCATCTATCTGGTTATGATAAAAAGGTGGTGGAGAACTAGAACTCTATTCAACTGGCTATTTCAGTGGAAGGGATTTGGGCATGTTGTAAAATCAAGGACAGAGGAGGGACTGTAAAGAGGTGAATTCCAAGGTTTAAAATAAAAATTTTCACTGAATTTGAAATCAAAGTGATTTAATCAAGTCATTTATGTAGAAAATCTGAAGAAAACAGACTTCAGTGAAGCATCCAAGCTGTCAGAACACAAGACCAGCTGGAAAGACCATTACTTGTCAATGTGTTACCATCTTTGAACTTTTGGAAGGTTCTTACTCTTTTTGGGAATTTCCAGGTATAATGATGATATTAGGGAAAATAATCCAAAACAAATCCAAACCAAAAAAACCCCACCAACCCAAAAAACCAAAAACCTTCCAGGAATTAAAAGAGACTCTGATCCTAGCTCATAAACAGCAGCGCCTAAAGCAGCAGATGGACTGTGGCTACAGTACTTCAATATATTAATTATTTAGGCCATTAATTTTTTTTCACTGAAAACCTCTGGCTTCTGATGCTCAGAGGAAAAAACAACACGATCCAAAACTAGTTCTAGGTACAGGTTCATCTTCTATGAGGGCAGGTTAAGATCAAAAACAAGTAGAAAAAAGAACAGAAGTTTATTTACTATTTTAGAGGATGGAATGAGATATACACTCTTCTGTATAACATATTTTAAGTTATTTTTGTAAAGGAAACTTACTGGATATGGTTTTCTAATTGCTTCCTGTAAAGTCCGTGGGAAGAGCTGCTTCTTTTTCTGTCCTCAGGCCTTTAGAGAAAGCAGAGCTGGACCTGTAACTAACACTTTGCAGAATCCCAGGCAATGGACTCGGAGCATCACTAATTCCCAATTATCCTTTCCCCGAAAGACTCCAGGACCAACAGGGATCCACATACACTCCTGCTGCCCTCAGATCATTCCCGACAACACTCAACATGTTTCTTATAAAACTAGTAATGTCTGCTTACAGGTAGGTTTTTAAAAATAGCCTTTTATAAAAACTACTGAGGAGATACATTTCAGACATCAGGGAAGACAAATACCACCTAATAAAACAGGGAAGTGTGGTATAATAGCCTTGAAATTTAACAGTATTTTTCTAATATCAAATGAAATTTTATCAGAAGACATCAAAACCAAGTATTTTCAGGCTCTAATTAGCTGCAGGCAGTGAACTGCCCCTTGTAAAAAGGGAACAAAAGTTTTAGTTGTTTCATAAACTAACAATCCCAGAGTAGAACTATTATCCCGTTTCCAGACATTTTTTCACTAAACTCTCCAAGTCGCATGATCCCAAGTAGGAAAAACAGGAAAGAGTAATCTGGTGTAATTACAGAGTAAGGGAAAGCTCCATGGTCTCCAGCTCCTCACCTCTATCAGCTGCCCAACTGCTCAGAAGTGTGTATCAAGTTTATCTGCACTCTCATGTTAAGATGAGCTTTCTACAAATTACACTGGCTTTTTACCTCTCAAATGACAGGGGTTGCACAGCTCTTTAGAAAAGTCTGAATTTTAGAGACAACACTTGCTTTTTCCACACACATTCATAGTTCATGAGGCAGAAACAAGCTGTTGGGAGAAAGATTACACCTGAAGTCATACACTGTATGTCAGGGACCTGGGGAGTTAGACCCCACAGCCAGATTTATTTATAAACCATATTTCTAAGGACCTACCAGTTTGGAGAGAAGAACTCCCAAAGTTTTGACAAAAAAAAAAAAACCAAAACCAAACAACAAAAAAAAACCCCAAAAAACCCAAACAAAAAAACCTTTATATTCCTGGTTTTGTAAGTTTTAATCTTTTCATAAAATTACTGGTTTAAAAATAAAACATTCCAGATGAGAAAACTGTACCATCAACACACCATTTTGCAACAGATCATCCTCTTTCCACATCTGAAAGCTTCCCAATACGGAATATGAAAAGGTTCTTAAGTGTCTGTGATTACAGGTGAACTTACTTTTAAGCTAATCACAAAATGGAATAATTTCATTCATAAATAACTATGACTGTAATGAGGTGGATTATGCCTAAGCGTGATTTCAAAGGTTAGATTTCACTTTCCATAAGAAAATACTACTTCAAATCTGATGCTGTTCTTCATCTACAGCATTGCCCCATTTTGATGCTATCCCAAATAAGAACAGATATTTGTGGTAATTCCCTGCTCAATATATACTTTACCTTTAAATTAATGGAAATTAAATTCTTAAAGACATATTAAGAGAACATGAAATGCATGATGATGTCCTGATGGAAAAGAGAGACAAGAAAGAGCTTTAAGAGCACCTTACATCTGTGGTGGTAGCCTTCAAAATCTCTTATAAAAAAGGTATGCAACTTATGAATTACTCACTGCCAAGCAGAATTCAGCTGTAAGTGGGACAAGGACAATTCTCCAACAATTTACTGTACAGCAATGAAACAGTCAACAATGCTGCACTAATCAAACTGTGAAGCAGCTCTCATTGGATGACTATCTTTGCATGAATAATGCACTATTACATGTTTAGGTTTAATTAAATGTAATACATAAAATTTTCTTGTAATGAATATAGGTATCCATATGCTTCTATTATACTTGACTTCAATAATTCATTCATTTTCCTCACATCCACTCATTTGAACAATTTATCATATTGCCAGACTACTAATGTAAGTCATTTATGGGAAAAGTTTTTGGTAGTAATTTACAGGCTAACTAGGATTACAATGCTGCCACCGTAGATGTTCAGCACTTCAGTAAACTTCTATCAAATGTAGTAATTCTGAACGGAGAACTACATTGAGAAGGAAAAACAAAGGCCACCCTGGCACAATGAAAGGATTTTAGGAGGATTTAGCCTTTGATTCTCCAATTCTTGCACCATTAAGATAGCCTTGCACGATGAAAATCTTGCCTCTTTTCTTTTGCCCCTTCCCAAAACGGTGTTTTTCTCCTTCTATATACTTTCTTTTGATGCACTGTCCGTGTTGATGGATTCTACACATTTTCAGGCTCTGGACATTTTGAGATCTGTCTACTCTCAGAATTTGGAATTTGGAAACTCTCCAGAAGAGGTTTTTTTTTTTCCTCTTTGCAGGAGTCACCTGTTACTGCACAAAAAGTTGCCTATATCTCTATATTCCTTGTGTTTTGTAAACCTACTGCTGCTCTGCCTCAGTAGCCCAGGTGCAGATACGGGTCTAACCTGCCCCAGCTCCCACCCTTACCTGATTTCTGCAAAGCAAGAATTGCACTGCTATACTTCTACTCCACATGCCAGAACCTGCAAATCTGATTTCACTCTGTAAATAGATTATATCCAATATTTATAAAACGATTAAGCTAATCTGACATTTAATTAATGGAAATGGCAATGTTTGACTTTTTATTTTAATAAGCAACACCCTTTGTTCCCACAGAAATCATTACTAGCGGTATGTTTAAAAAGAAGAAAAAAAAGAAAGAAAAAAAGCCAGAAAGATTTAACAAAAGGTTCCATTAAATTAGAGAGCAATAAACAAACACAGCCCATTTATGCATCGAAGTCATTAAACGTGTATCCTTTCCAACACTTTCTTCACAGATAGTACTTAGGTCTGCTACAATTGATCTGCAGGGAGCAGTTACCTTAATTATAAAATGAAACACCTCTGCTAATGCAGTCTCAGAGCCTTGTTAGTTTACACCCCAGACATGTGGCTCTGAATGGGCTCCAAATGCTAATGCCAGTAAAGGCAGACATCCTCAGTCTCTGATGTGCCGTGCTTCGCAGTCCATGACCGTGCTGCCTACCAGGCACCCCTGATTTTTTTTCTCCCTCTTGCCCTTGGGGTGGCGATAAAATGCAAGAACTCTTTGGTCCAGCTCAGCATGTACTTTTGAATAGTTCATTCATGGGCAGCCATTTGTACAAGAAGTCTTTTTATCTGATTATCTGCCCTCATTGTTAGGGCTTGTGCCTAGATGTGATGAGCCTTGCAGGAAAAATTAAAGAAGATGTAAACAGTAAATGCAGACATTTTGCAACATAGCTAAAAATAAATTGCACTACAGGCAATTATGCAAGTTTTACTGGATACATTAAAAAGACATTAAATGCACAGCTGTTTTAAGTGTCTTTTAAGCTGATAAATTAACTGTCTAATAAATTGTAAGATTTGTCAGCTAATAATGCTATTTTATCTGCTTTAACATATGCCTTCCTAGTTCATGAAGCATTATTGTAAGTGCCAAAAGGAGATAATGTGCATTTTACAGTGTTATGTCTTAAGTGGAATGGATCATTGGCCATGAAGAAGTGTGTTAATAAATCTCCTAGGCTTTGTTAATTGCACTCAATGAAGTGTCACTGTTAAAACACAAAAGATGTGATAGAGAAAGCTGAACATAATGTCTTTCAGTTTTACAATTAACAGTTCACTAGGCAAATCGACCAAAAAGACCATAATTTGTTGAAGCCTTATTAACTTACATTTTCCTAGTCAAGGTCATAATTGTGAATGGCTTAAAGCTATCTTTTAATGCTCATCAAGAAGAGTAACCTTGCTAGAGAGAATGAACTTTTCCGTCTCTCAGTAGCACTTATCATCTGCTTTGCAGGTAGAAGACAAATAAAGCTGAACTTTGTTACACAGCCATCTCTTTCAGTCACTCACCACCAATAAATGCCACTCTAAAGGGGAGAAACATGACTTTCAACATCTTTTCTCTACAGCAAATTAAAAAAGTGCAAAAGATGAAAGAAAAAAAAATTAAGAACTGTATAAACCTTTCAGAATTAACATAGTGCAGAGAGAAGACTGTTAATTTAATTTGAAGAACTATTCATCAAGATTTGAGGTACTGGAGTTTTTTACTCTCCCTTGGAAACTTCATTCAGTGCAGAAGAAAAAACAAATAATCCAATACACTTAGCAAGCAATTATCCAAATCAAATAAAATCACTAAATACCTTTCATGAAGAAGATCTATTTCCATAATTCTTATTAAACATTGATTATTGAACATACTAACACTTCACAACTCATCAGATTAGCACTACTGGCCTTTGTAGGAAAATCTTCCCACTTAAGACCATTTAGTGATAATGTAAAGTATTTTCTACAGCAGGGTAATCAGAGTAAATACTGATAATGTTGAATTGGCACACATGACTACAGATATATGACCACCGTCTCACTAATCCTCATGAAGTAATAAGAGCACATGATAGAAGAATAATGACCAAATGTTAATTTAAGTCTCTAATTTCTTCCTAAAAATAGGCGAAACACAGAATACGATTTCATACAAATGGTCACATATTTAAATTTCAGACTGCAAACGCTACCAGTTGCCATTAATGCAACCACTACATTGTGCTGTACCACTTTAAATGTACTCAGCACTGGCTGTTTGATTTGCCTGATAACAATTGTAATAGTCTTCCATGATGCACATGAGATGTTAGAATATATATAAAATACATATTCATAAATCATTCTACGGGCATTAAAAATAATGAAAGGCAGCCAGCTTTGCTGTTACTAGGTTACAGGATGCCAAAACCATGCAGTCAATCAGAGCATGCTTCTTCCAGTCTGACAGAACACATTGATTGCCTGTGGCCGGACAAAGAGAGGATGCTCCCAACTGCAGGACCAAGCTCCTTGCTGCAGGGTAGCTTTTGCAGGCAGGTGGAGAAAGAAGGTAGAAGAAGGGGGAACAGGATGTGTGATGCTGGCACCCAAAGCAGCAGGATGGGGATGGGTGCTGGTGGGTGGGCCTCTCATGTCCCTTGGATCTGAAGAGCAGGAGACTCTGGAAACCCCCTGGCATGGATGTAGTAGGGAGAGGATGTATCAGTGGTTCAGTGCCTGTTTTCCAGCTAGGGCTGTATGCCACACCTCAGCTTCACACAGTGATTAACAACATGCTATGATTATACTTGCCCATTAAATACAATAATTTTCACCTTCTACCCTGAAGCAAAATGAGGTTGAATCAATATCTGCTGGGGATTCAGATTCCTGAGTACAAGGAACTATTCCAAGCCACAAAGAATTACTGCTAACAAACAGCAGCATTAAATAACCAACAACCTGGAAATATTTCTTCACATTTTTAATGAAGTTGCTTCAATTTGTTCAAACTCTTTAATCTTTTTTATGAACAGATAATCAGCAGGGTCACAACTCTCAAGTCTAGTCCATGGGAATCAGGTAAGTATGTCCAAAAAGAGGCAGTTTGTGATTGCTCTGCAAGACTGCACATGCACAAGTCTTAGAGAAAAAAAAGCTACTATCAGAGCACAAAGAGAATCCCTTCCCTTCCCATAAGGCTGCCTTTAGTGGCAGGTTTGCTTAAGCAACTGGCAGCATGGGTGCATATTAGAGAAATCCTACAGAAAATTCATATTTTCAAATAATACTTGTGAACATGCACCATAGGAACCTCTTCAGAGGGCTAAACTCATCCAGTCAGAAAAGGAAAAATGAACACATCATTTGCATCCAAAGAAAGCAAAAACCTGTGCTTCAAACTCCATAACCAGCAATGAAGCCAAAAATTATCTGAAAAAACTTCCATGGGTAATTTTGCATAGTGCATACTTTTCTAATAATTGACAGAATCAGTGCAAGAATTGGACTAAAATTTAACTGAACACAGAATCTAGTACAAATACCTATGTGCATATGCACATTTCTAGAGTGAAATATAAAGCTATACACCTAAGTACATATGTATTTCCAGCACACAGTTAGTCCACAGCTGACAAAAGCAATTTCAAGAGCTCATATTTAAACCACTGACTCCAAGATAACACAAAATAGCTGAAACACTATGTTTTATAAATAATGAGATTTATGTTTGTTCTAGAATAGCTCAGTTAAGGCTCAGTCTTGCCACAAGTATTGCTCCTGCCAAAGTACAATCTTGTATTTGATCTATTAGGGACAACCAGTGTAACACTGTCCTTCCAGTTATGTTCAGATAACTCCCACACCTCTTACAAATTGCTTTGTCATTATTTTAAAAATCAGAATTATGAACACTGTTATTTCTCTTTGTGTGCTATTTCTAAAGACATAATTATCAAAAACACCCTAAAGGTTTGCATTTTAGTTTCATGTGTAAATCATGCAGAGATATACCTGTCATAAAAAGAAAACCAACCTTTGCACAGTCTGAAGCTTCATATCCTCTTTTAAGACAAATAATTGGGCTGTACACTAAGATTAAGATATTTTTAGAGTGAAATTGAGTCCAGTTTTCTGACAATGTATTTATACTTTATGATGACTCAATTTGATGAAAAGGAATGTTTTGCTATTCATAGATTGTTAGTATGAAACCAGATGAACACAGCTGGTTTTGTCTTGGCAAATTGAGATCCCTTTAAATCTCAAATACAAATCAATGCTTTGAGAATTACAGTGAGAAGGTCTTGGACCTTCTGTATTGATCCAACCCCACAAACAGGCCTTCAAAAGACATATGGTACAAGTTTTGCAGAACTCAGCTAACCAATCTCCTAGAAGAAGTATAATAATTCACTCCCTTGGCCCCAAAACATTTATCTTGAATAGCATGATTTCCTGAGATAATAATAAATTACTATTCTTTAGGCTAAAAGAGATTGCACGACTAGACAAATTTCCCAGGCCAATACCACAGGACACTAAAAAAGACCCTGGAAACCACTTTTGAGTGGAAAGGTCCCTGTGACTCCCTGGGAAAGAAGCTGGCTCCCTGTCTTCAGAGACGCCTATGCAAGAACAAACAAAGCAAACTTCAAGGTGTTCTGCTCTGCTTTTTGTTTTTTCTTTAAGTTGGGTTCAGCAATTCTTAAAGAGTTCTGAAATCACCTTGAATTTAATTTCTCTAAACCACATTTAAAGAGAAGAATTACCATCTGTCACAGTTGGCTAATCAGAATCAGCATCCTGTAACTCATTCTCTTTTTATTAAAAAACAACCCTTCAGTTACTAAATTTTCCAGACTCTCTTCCGTGAAGACACAAGCCATGCTTATCCCACCGGAGTTACCGACACCTCTTACAAGAGTGAACTAATCTATAAGCAAGCACATGGATGCTGGTTTATATAATGTTGCCACATGAATTTTATTACCTTATGCCTATGCGAGTGCTTTCTTTTTTATTTAGTCTCTTATGAAGCTCAGAGAACACTAAGATATGGTTCGGGTAAATGCTCTCCCCATAAATACAGGCTAAATTTTGAAAGTGGAGTCACCATAACAATATTAAGATTGTAAAAATAAATGCTCTGCTAGGGTCAGTTTGAGAAGCAAAGCGCTCAAGAAAAAGCAGTAAAAAGAAAAGAAAAAACAACTGCATGCTACCAGATTAGCACATGTGAATCCAGAGAAACCTGAGCATTGACTTAACCAAGCATGGCTAAAGCTGGAACAGTAGCAAGAAAGGAGATTGCAATTTTCTCGAAACCGTGAACAAAAGACCTGAACGCCTGCAAAAAGCAATGAATCCTCTTCATTCACTGAAACCAACTAAGTGGTAACAAATTGTGAGTTTCCAGTTGGATACAATTGGTCAGGAATAATTATGGGAGATGCCAAAGGCTGATTTAACTCTTTCGTCCACCCATTTCTGCAAAGCATCAGAAGGGAGAGCTGTAATAAGCGTTGCATGCTGGGACCCAAGCCACGTTACAACCAATTTACTTTCTCACAGAGAAGTTCATCCTGCTGAGAGAGCAGGTTTCCATAGATAATAGATGGGATCTCAAAACAAATTAAGGCTATGTGAAGCATGCCTGCATTTTACTATTGGCAGGGGTAAGCTGTTATGATTTAAGCAGATACCAATCTAAGATATATTAAAAAAGTGAAAAGGCTGAAGTTACTTAACCACACTTGGTACGGTGGAAGGAACAATAGTAGATGTAGCCTTTTCTTCCTCTAACATTTCAATCCTTCATTACTTAATTTAATAACAACTTTGTGGGCAATTTAGTTGGTAGGTGGAAGAATCAATAAAAAAAAGAAAAAGTACTATTTTACTTGGAGTGATGAAGGATGTTTTCAAAATCTTTTGTTTCAGATCATTCTACTAAAGCATCATGGGGAGTCTGTAAGTGTTCTGAGATACTGTTGAATTGTGCATTTTTTAGCTTTTCGTTTAAAATGTCTTCTAGATTATGGATCATTCCTTAACAGCTCAGTAAATATTTTCCTCATAGCTTTAATACACATTTGAAGAATAAACAACCCAAAAGAGGGAAATCAATCAGGTGAAAACAAATGCCATGCAGGTTTCCATAAGATTAAATACATATGCTGGTAGCAAATAGAAGAGACTTCGAGAATCGCCAAAAGAAAAATACACATATTTGGGGGATTTTTTGCTATTAGCCTGCTCATAACACAGGGCAAGCAATCTCTAAGCAGCCTCCCCACCAGACTCCAGAATATATGGATATATATGTGCATATTCTATATACACAGGGTTATAAATAAAACTAGGGGTTTGCTATTATATTAGATAAAATGGACCCCACCTTTGGTATACTCTCATAGTATTTCAGCACTTTACATCTTTTCTCAGAGCATTGCAGCAAGGCTTGGGAGCCCTGCTCTTGCAGGCATGTGTGTGGAGAGGCAAAGCCCAGCCTTCCCTTCAGCAATGTGTCCACAGGCATGGATTGGGAAGAATTAGAGGTGGGAACAACTTGACAAGAGACCTACAGACAAAGGAAAGGCAATTTCCTGCCATGTCTTAGGAAACAGCATGTTACACCTGTTCCCTCCTCTTTTTCAAGCCATGGATCTAGCATTTGCAAACACACATACGTAAAATCACAGCTTCTACACACCACCCACCAAACTCACCCCCTTTCATTTAATTTTGAATATTAATAGAGATTACCAACAGCAAAACAAATTCTAGACCAAAATCAGAGCTTAGCCACTTCTGAATCCTTTCTACAGGATTTATAACCACTACTCTCCATGAATCTCACAAGAGTCAAACTTGCCTCCTTTACACCCCGGTTAGATCAGCATACCTACTCCTTCATACTCTTCTCAGTTTTTATCTAACATCTTTTGAAGGCAATAGCATTTTGGTTTAAGATGTAAATTAGATGTGGATATTGAAATCATCATCTTTCATTTTATGCTAATTAAAAAAAAATCAAACCAAGTGCTACCTTTGTATAGACTGTTTAAAAAACAGTAGCAAGGGTTTCAAGTGGGGGTTTTTGATCCCTTATTCATGCCACCAAAGCCAGATTTCTGGCAAAACACCAAGAACAAAGAGCCACACCAAATAATTTTCTTAGTTTCAACTTCCACCATAATTTTATTCTCTCAAAGCACAGGAGCATTTTAGAGCATCACAAAACCTTATATACGGACTTTAGTAAACACAATTCTGGAAGACTCAAATCAAACCCTCTGTCTCTGTCAGCCTCCACAAGTAGTAGCAGCAACATGCTTAACATAAGAGATCAGGTGTAAAAAACAGTTCTTGACCCCTGAGTCTAAGCAGATGAGCAGCATCAACCTATCAATCACTGGAAACCGTTGTACTCTTCTACTCATATGCTTGCTGTAAATCCCCACCAAATTCAATGCAGTTGTGCTGCTGAAAATGTGAATCTGGAGAAACTGCAGTCCCAAACCTGACCCACTCAGCTGTCAGTTTGCTCGCTCAGTCCTTTTTGCCCCACTTGGCCAAGATAATCTCATTTAAACAGACCATTGCAGAGGGTTAACATAGCTCTTGTTACCTTCTGTGGGAATTTAAGCCCCAAAGTGTTTATAAGCTTAAAAAACAGAAGGCAAACAAGCCTAACATTCAAAACAGAGCTTGTAGCAGACAGCAGGATTTACCATGGGTATTAAGAAGATTGTAGTGTGCATATGCAAACACAGCAGCATGCAGGATGTGCGTAGCCCCTCTGCTCGCATCACAGTTACCTGTAACCCTGCAGCATCACAGAACTGGAAACTGCATCTCCCTTTTTTAGTGGCCACATTACAAGATGAATAGCAAGTTACTAAAATATACACATTTATCTATTATTTTTCCTGTACCAGGTTGACATCTTGGTGTCAGAGATAAACCTTCCACTCTCCAGATGATACACCCGCTCCCGCAGCAAACACTGCAGAGGGGGAAGGTGGCAGAGAGCCAGCTGGATCTCTCGTCTTGACAACATATTTTTGCAGATTATTCAAAACCGGCAACATTTAGCTTTAGAGCAACATCACAGCTGTTCCCCTTATCCTGTCAATCCCAGTCTCAAACTTGCAACAGGTTTCATTTAGGAAGAGCCTAAAGTGCTCCAAAAGCAGTGCTTTCTACACACACGGCCACATACAAGCAATGTGAGAAGTTTAACAGCAACCCTTCAAAGGACAGCACCAACTCTACCAGCCAACAGAGATATCACAGGCTGCCAGTGAAGGGATCAGCACAGAAAACCGATTTTTGTCATCACTAGGTGCTTGTGCCAGTTTTGCTTCTTGATGAATTAACACAAGAAATACAGTGTCAGGCAAGCTTCATTCATTCATACTTGTGCAAAGGGATCACTCGAACTCCAGAATGCTCCTGTTTCATCCTAGAGGCTGAAGTCAAGAGCATGGGACCTCTTGGGGAGAGAAACCAGGTTGCAAGTTCTGTTAACAGGGGCAGGGAGACACAATGATGCACATTTAAGAGGATATTTTAATTTTAAAACAGGAGGGAGCATTGCACTTGATAGTGCACAAAGTATTATAATGCTCCAGTCATCCATAACCTGTAAACTCTTTGGCTCATGGCTCATTTTGGACCAAGTGCCTTCATCTAGTGCTAAAAGCAGATTTTTGCCCATCGGCGGGACGCTAACCTGCTTATTAATGCATTACTCCTAGCAGCAGTACATAATGATTTTTCTAACATATTTCTAAAGGCACATATGGGAAGAATAACTTGTGAAAAACTTGAATGTTAAGCCCATAAATAAAATGAAACATGACGTCTTATTGCACGATAAACCAAATGGAGTTGGCACTGAATGCATAGGTACGTTCAAAGGAAACAGGGATGCTGCATTATATGCAGCTTTGAAAGTTTCAATGTATGCCCAAACACCCATTAAAATTAAAAAGGATTTAAAAATTTGACCCTGTTGAACCTACAGAAACTGTCACCCTCAATAAAGCCTGCAGCCCATCCAAGGCAGAGAGAAGGATGTAAGTCACCACACAATACCAGAAAGAAACCACCACATAAAAAATTGCAGATAAAAGCTAAATCACAGCCACAGTTTGCTTAAGTGTGAGCCTGTCACCTTACCTCAGAGTAGGCGCACGCTATGGTTATATTTACACAAATTGGTGCAGAGGAAAGCAGGGCCAGGTCCTGCTGTGGTCCCTACATGCAGCCCAGTCTCCAGCCATTCTTGCTGACATGGATGAGCCTTCATGTCTCTCATTGATTTGTATTTTTTTTTTAATTGTCCATTAGTGCCATTTCTAGAGTTCTGAAACAAGCTACGATGGGGTCCCACCTTTACAGTGCATTAAGCAATACAGTGCTCAGCTGTTATAAGGGGCAAGAACACTGGAAGAGAGAGGACCGCATGGCTTAAACTATTAAATCAGGGCGAACTTTCATTGATCTTTTCTCCTTTTCTTTTTCATGCTACCAAGAGACCTGTGAAAAAATGAGAACTAATGAAACACTGGCAAAGGTTGAAAGACTTGAAGCTTTGTGGCAGAATTTCTGTCATTGAACTCCAGAACAAATAGGACAATCACAGTGTCCTGTGTAAGTCTGGAAAATCCTATCGGCACTTCAAAGCATGTGAATTATATTTATTTCTCTAATAAGAGGTTTATTCCATAGTTGATTGTAAGAGTAGTAGAGTAACTGCTGGTAAATCGGAATAACATCAGAAGAAAAGCAAGTGACCAGGATGACTTCTGCTCATGTGATAACCATGACGCAGGATAAGGTTGTACTTATGGGAAACCCCACATCCTTTTGTAGGTACCTTTTAATTACTGTTTAAGTTTGATCAAATTACTAATGATGTGCCCAGGATTTGTTTGGTTGTACCGAGAGACAAGGCTGTATTTGTTCAAGCATTTCAGCTAAATTTGTCATTCAGCAAAATACAGCAAACCCCAGTGGAAGCAGGATTAACTTCAAACACCAGAAATGTAATAGTTAAGTTAAACTCCAGCAGTTCTTCAAAGGTATTTGAAGAGAGAAGACGTGGTGGCTGCGAAAGGAAGCAATACAGGGGAGGAAAGCAGAGTCTGCACAAAGGTTTGGTTTCAGTTGCAAATTTGCAGGATTATTGATGTCCTCAGCTCCTGTGTACTCAAGGCAGAAGGGTTGCCAACAGCCTCATTTGATGGGCAAAAGGAATAATGAATTTCTTATCACAAAAAGAAGTTATTTCTTGGATGTAATCTTCACTGATATTGGCAAAGAATTATCATGGTCTTTTCATCTACTCATGTTGAAGTCATAGTTTTAACAGAATACAGAAAGATTTATTTTTATTAAAGCTGTGAGGAAGGTTGTCAGCTCCAGCTTGCTCTGCAATGGACAACAAGGAAAGGTGGAATTCAGAGCCAAACCTCAACAACCGTGTCCCATGCAGATGTCAAATACCTCCTGCGAGGCACAAAAAGACACAAGGCTAAAAATCTTGTGCTAAACAAACATGTCATCTCAACAACAGTGAGCATGAAACACTAGACTGACTCCTGCACACTTCTAATACACATCAAAATACGTAGGAGGCCTCAGTGCAATACTTTTCAGAGTGCTGGTATCAAGTGCTTTTTTTCAGGATAAGAACCCTCTCCCCTTATTTTGTCAAAACACAGCCAGGACTGAAACACCCTGCAAGGGTAATTGAAGGGTTAAATACTTGTTTCTGCTCAAATGTGTTGCAAAACATTTGAAGCGACTGTTGCATGAAAGGAATGGAGGTGGTCTTTTTTTTTATTGAGAGTTGTTAAAACTAAAAATTCCCATATACTCTCATTTCCCTTTAGAGGTCTACTGGGGTTGGCGTATTACTCTGCTTTGATATGCAAATGGGCAGCTTGCTTTCCTGCAGGGGACACTGGACAGCATCCAAGGAACACAGAGGAGATGTCCTGTCAGGAGAGCAGCCCGGCTGCCTCGAACAGTCCTTGGGCAGCACTAAGAGCCAAGCTTGTGCTTTGGCTTAAAAATAAAATACCTTTGTTAATAGTTTTTCCTTCCAATATAAATGTTTATATATTTACACTGCTAGTCATCTCTGCTGGCCAATAGCAAGAAAACAGCAGTTTAGCTGTTCTTTTTTGGTCAGTGCATTACTAAACTTGCAAACCTCTTTCGAAGATACTATCTATGCTGCCCTTCATTTATGTCACAGAATATAGGTGATTTAAGTAGCATTCAAACCATTCAGCTACAATGAACAGCCATATTTTTAGAAACGTGATAAAGGTATATCTCATTACTTTTCTATCTGGCCCATTCTGTGGGGAAGATACAAGGGAAAGTACATTTTAGGTTCCATTTCCTGGTCCCTTTAAGTTTCACTCTTTTTCACTTTCTTGTTTTTCTGCCTTTTCTTTCACAGACATAATGGAGTACCTATAAAAAAAGATTAAATGGTGCCATAAAGTTTTATTAATGCCTTACATCATCGATATCTTCTCTGTATTGATAGTTCCACTTCCATTATTGCTACTTAGGCATTTAATTAGTGATTCATACAGTATGTTGTAAACTAAAGTATTAGCGTTAACCATTTATATAAAAGCCCCCATTATGTAAAAATTCTTCCCAGTATCGTAATTGGAGTATTGTTATCCACTTTAAGTGACTTAAATTAGATTATTATAGATTAATTTATAAAAAGTTACTTGTAAAGGACATTGAGGATCATGGAATATTAAGAGTGGAACTTCATTACAACAAATGGACTTCAAGAACAATGGCACCGAGTTTTATATAAATCCATTAAAATCATCTAGCAATATGAACAATAACTTTCATCTGGCATCTCAGTGAATACTTAAGGATGGAAAACCAGACTGTTAAAAGATGTGTGCAGAATTAAAGGGAGGATGTGCATTTAAATTCTAGTTAAAGTGACAGAGGGAAAATTTGCTCTTTGCAGAGGAAACTTGAGTAAGAGCGTACGACATAAAATACATGAATAGCATGGAAGAAGTGCATGGAAAACTGTATTATTCAGAGCATGAATGCTAAATAGTACAATCAAGATTATTATGAACTCTGTGAAATCCATTGATCCAAAGAAAATTATTCCATATTTATATCACAGTAAAAAAAGAACATAATTTGGGCCACCTCCCCAGAAAAGCTGTTCACATTTTTATCTGCCTTCTCTCTGCGTTGCCACCTACTTTATTCCCCTTGACTCATGAAATGACATAGTTTGAACACATCTTTGCTGACCTGGCAAATTTGCACCAGGCAAAGGAAATACTGATCTTTGGCTAAGTTTTGCACTAGTGTAAGGGAAGAAGTCAAAGCTCCTGTAAATGGCATCTTCCCACATGTAACCATCACTTGCCATTGTACAACTTCTAGTAAGCAGGAAGATGCAGAAGCCCTCTTTATAATTTGTCCTATACTTTGTCCCTTACATCCAGCCACACACTGTCAAAGCCAAGATATGAACACATACCAGTCTGGTCTTTGTTATTGAGTGATTCCTCTTTACTAAAGGATTTCTCAGCAAACCATCTCTGCTGGCTTTATAGAGGCTTGGCACCATCAGGCACAGCTGAACGGTTTCAACAGGGTATTCAGTTTTTGTGGTTGCATTTAACTGTAACCACTCCAGGCTTTGGGATCTGCAGAGTTATTTTTCCTCCACAGTTTTGTCCTTTTCAGAACAATATCACTTTTTTCTGACAGATAACACATACAACACCACAGTCAAATTTCTCAATTTTTATGTGGTTGAATATTTGCCTGGCTTCCAAAGAAAGAGGATCCTCCCCATCTGTCAGATTTAATATACACAATGTGCCATGGGTTCGCAATACCATGCTTGCCACCCATGTGTGTAGGGTCCCTGAATAGCCATGCTGCATTTCATCTGGAAGGCAAGGGCTCCAGAAATTATTTCACTGAATTAATCAAACAGCCTATCTGGCCTTACTACCACATGTTGGGTTCTATTTCACAAACAGCATCACTGGCAATAGTACAGTAACAGTGAGGCTAATGATGTTTAGAGATGGAACAGAGCTAGAAAATATCAGAAATAGAGGTGATAAGGTTGATGAATAGCAGACTCCAAGGGCAAGCTCAGGTGAGCATCCAGTAGTAGCACAAGCACAGCTGACCTATACATCTGCATGTAAGGTCTCTAACTCATCACTGACACATGCAATTCCTGTTGCTCATCTGTGGGACATTGCTTAAATTTCCAAGATTTTGCTATACATACAGCTTCCTCTTCTTTCACCTTTTTGGGGCTCTTATCCACAACTTGCTTCAGACCCTTTACATTCCCTCTGAAGAGACCAACTCATCTGTTTGAATTAAATCCTCTACATCACCTACTCTTTCTGATTGCCTCCTCTGAACACACCCAGGGGAGAAGCAGTCAGTCATAGGAAACATGATTCAGCATGCAACTTGAAGAAGTCTATCAAACTTGCCTTAACTCTGCATTGATTTCCAGATAACACATTGCCAGGTGAAGACCTTGGACTATAGCGTCTACCTGGCTTTGGACCATCGCCCACCAAAAAAAGATTTATATGTAAAGGATACCCAGAAACAATTATCTCCAGAATGGTAAGGTTTTCCAACTCTATCTCTGTGGCACACACAAATTCCTTAGGAGCTGCTTCAGGATGATAGGTCATGAACAAAATCTCCAAAAAAAGAAAAATAAAATACAGGACTTGCCACTTTATAGTCAAAGTACTAGATATGCATCTTCAACATCGATCTGCATCACCATGCACAAAGAGAAACTCTCACCCTGTCAGACCTCTGGAGTGTACGTATGGCTCCCACCATAGGAACCACATTAGAGAAACAAAACCTATGGTATGTAGGGTGCTAGTTATAGAGATTAATGCACAGCTGGAACAGGACCAAGCACAGTGCTAAAAAGGACATTGAAGAGAAGGGATTGGACTAGAAGAGCACTAGTCATTTCAGGCTACTCCTGAGTTATAGTTAACAATGTAGTATTCCACTGATAATTTCCCTGCTCAACAGTCTCCTCTCTCCTTCTACCTTTTTTCTGGACTAACTAAAGGTACTTCCATTGCATCTCACTGTTACGATAATTTTTCTTAAGCTCTTTTAAGCTACATTTTTTTCCAGCTCTGGCATGTCTTGGTAACCAAAGTTCTGGTTTTATGAAACTAATCTGAAGTTCTTTCCCATTCCCAACTCCCTCTTTGCTCAGTATTTCATTTTTCCTTCCTTCAGTTATTTCAAAAACATATATTTTAATAAAATCTGAATGCAGTACAGAGAATACAACCTAGTTCTGTCTGCCCATACTGTTTCTGCAGGCTCTCTCTGGCCATAAATTTTGTTAGGAGAGGAATAGAATGCAAAACACATTAGCAGTAACACGCCAAAATCCCTGTGCTACAGGGTAAATAGGAAATGTAACAGCACATTTACAATTTTGGCCAGCGAAGTACCAACACTATTCATTGATCCCATTAAAGACCAATCTACATTCAGGGAAGAATAAGATTGATGAGCTGTTAGACTCGTCAAACACACAAAAAAGTTAGTAGTTACATGCATGTGTAAGCAGCCCATAGAGGGTCACAAGAGTTTCTCTACTCCTTTAGCCTAATGGTAATAATCACTGTAACATAAGTGTAGACTCCTGTCATTGAAAGAATTGCATGTAAATCTGCTCTGCCACTTTAGTATAACCAGTGTACTGATACCAACAATATATTTAGATTTAGTTTATGCTGGAAATTTAATACTTCATTTAATTCTTACTTTACCAGAAAAGATAAAAAGACTTTTTATTAGAGTTCTCTTTTTCTTTAAGCATAAACCAGTCTATACTGCAGCATCTTCACCCACACTTAAACGTTACGGATGCCCATTCCTGAGGACCGGGATCTCTCTCGTAGGTCTGCTAAAGCCTTCACCCCCTTTGGAAAATTATTTTTGTCTCTCTGTTCTCAAGTTTCCCTAACTAAAAAATGGGAATGAGAATGCTTGCACAGCTTTGGACACCAGAAAGGTAAAGCACTCCATTGGTGTAAGGTATTAGTGTGTTGATGATGATGAAATAAGCTTTCATACATTGCTAAATTATTCAAGAACATCTACTACTGTTTCACCCCTGGCAATCCCAGAATGCATCTGAGTGCCATTACTCTGCAGGGAGCAGCAGTGTTGAGTAAATGGCTATGAAACTCATATATTAACCTCACTTGGTGGCTGGAATATTCATTTCTTTTGAGTCATTTTAAGCAAAAAAAGAAAATCTTCACTCTTCAAAATCATCTTTAGCTGACACATTAAAGAACAGAGTTGAACAAATAATTTCCAATGAATAATGTGATGAATTTATTTTCCTTTTTTCTGTCCCCTAAGCAGACTGGGATTTCCTCAAATGTGTTTGTTATTCAAATGTATTCAACAACTATCTTTTGCAATGTTTTTCTTCTGCATTTATTGTGTCTGAATGTGTACAGTATCCTTCTTTCCTTTTGCTTTCAGATGTGGAGCTTGGTTGGGGTTTAGGGGGCAGATAGTGGGGAGTTTCTTTCATTAGACACCCGCAAGAATTTAACGGATGAGAAAACATCAGATTTGCAATGTCTTTTTAACAGATGCTGTTAGGATGTACAGTACGTGAGTGTGCCTATAGCAAACACCCTGCCCAGATCTAGCTGGTGTATTAACCAGGGTGTTTTTTGAGGATTCTGCAGTGCCCTCAGTGGCTGGCACATAAAGGAGCAGGTGAGACACGATGTATGCTAAACATGCTATCTGTGAGCTGTTGCTCACATATAATCTAACATGAAGCATTTTGGTGGAGCCCTGCAACTTCAACCACCAAAGCACAGACTCTGTGACAGAAGGAGAGGAACTGCTGAGGATTTTTTTCACAGTTTGGACAGACTCTTAAAGTGTTAAGAAAGATGTCTTGTCAAGAATATTTTCAGGTTTGTTGTTTTCTTTATTCCAAGCTATGAGGTTGGCACATTTTGGAGCTATCCTAATCTATTAGCAAAAATATGGCCTTGGCTGCTATCCTTAACTCTGCTGTAAACCCAGCACAGGACACTTCCTTCTTCCTGCTGTAAGATTTCCTCTATAAAAGGCGGATTATATCGCTTTTCCAGTGATAATTCAAGACTCTCCCAAAACAGGTATTATGGTCATTTATTGTTACTAAATCAGCTAAAGGAAAGAGGTTTCCTAACAGTGAGCGCCCAGAGATGTATTTTTGAGTTCTGTAAGTAAATCAAAGATGTAGCTCGTATACCCATGCTTAAAACAAAGTCTGAGCCATACTGTACATATTAGTTCATATTAACACACTCTGACATTTCCCACTGCAATTCATCTCTGTACCACAATATATTTGAAGTACAGTGTTCTCTATTTTTTACTGTGTGTTCCCTACTTGAAGAGACTGGCTACGCGAAGGGAAATAAAACAGCAATCAATAAACTGAGATTGTGATGTATGCACAGGCATTCCAAATAATTAGCACAGAATTACCCAGTATCAGATTAATAAGTAAAGAACAGCTGGAAAAAAAATTTGTTGTTGTTGTTATTTGTAAGGCAGTCCTTTCTTTCCTACAGCTTCATTCAAAATAAGGCAGCCAAATTTCAATAGAAATTTAGGAGTCACTTTCTACAGCAAAACTTCTTCTGCCCTTAATTAAATCAGCAGAGATTCTCAAGAGCCACATCTACCAGAACCGCTCAGTGTCCAAAATTACCTCTTTGGCAGCTGAAATTGAAATAATTCAGTTAAACGAAATAATGGTATTTCAGATAGTTGCTGGACCATGCTCAATGCATTCTCCATTCTTCAAATGCTACAAGAAAGGACAGACCTAGTGCTAATACAAAGGCTTGCAGTGACTACAGTGGGTGCCAGGTCTGATGCTGTGAAAACAGGCACTTCATAAAAGCTACACCAATATTTTTTCTCTTTCTGACCTTCCTTCCCTTACATTTCTTTAAAGTTACATGCCATCAATCAAATTTTCCCACGTGGTTTTGGCTTTCATCAGTGCACTTATAATGAAGAAGCCATCCAGAAGTACTTGAGGGGCTCAGAACCGGTGCTATTGCCATGTGCCCCATCCTTTTTGAGCATCCAATGCCTACACGAACAGCTGTATGAAATATAACTTTTACATGAATTTTCAGAAACATTCTCCTTATTGAAATAAACAGAAACTTAAAAGAGAATCCTTTCTGTCTTTCTTCCCAGACTCCACATCTCCAAAAGCCTGGGGAGTGGGAAGGAAACATTTCTTTCAGTGAGATACTTGCTTCCCGTCGCCTTTGAATTTTTAAAAGAAGAATATTGTTTCATACTTTCCCAAATCTGCTCTCCCTTCCCCAACTCTCACCTTACCTTCTCTTCCTCCCTTTTCTTGATGACTATTTTCTTTCTTCCTCACTGTTTTTCTTCCTTCTCGTCTTCTCTTAGCTCTGCTCCTCTTGTTTCACCATCTGGTTCTGTTCTCCTTATCGGTCTCCTTCCCACTGCCACAACCCTCATTTTCCCCCGCTTACACCTTCCCAATCTTTGTTTCTCCTTGCCTTTCCACGGAGTCCCTTCCTGTGCTATTTCCCCCAAGGTTTTCAAAGCGAAACACAGCTAGGGCCAGTTTTCCCTTCCTGCCTGCTACTAATTGAGCATTTCATGAATTCTCACTTCTCATGGTGGCTTTGCAACTTTCTAGCTTGCTGTTAAACAAGACAGGGATGGCACCAGACAAATGCACCACTGAAAAGCCAACCAGCCTCAGCCATAAAATTATCTCAGAGGGTGGAAGTCACAGTTCCCACTGTCATATTTTTTTTAGCACTTGCTTTTATTAAACTCTTTACTATTTTCTGTGCTTCTTGAAGATGAGAGTTGGACTTTAATATACAGTTTAAAAAAAAAATCTTATCGTGAACCTTTATACATATTCAATGCTGAAGCAACAAGTAACCAAATTGGTAGCCTTTTTGTTTTCTTATCATGTGAATCTATTCCTGAATGCTAACAAGCAGGTCTTTATATACTTCTTCCACTTGATAATAGACTAATAATCTTATCATGATGTTTTCTTGAACTTGAACTAGGTGTACAAAGTTAAGGCTGGAAATATGGGAAATTACTGAATTATATAACATTGCAGAGATATTACAAGGAATTTCATACACTTTGCAGAGAAATATTGTCAATTATTGTAACTGTCAATTTAACAATAGGCTTATTCACTATGGTGTTTGATTAATGTGAAATTATTCAGTTGGCTACCTTGTAGTTGGCCTATTTTTGTGTCCAATTAGTATGCTAATAATGGTAATTATGTTCTATACTGCATGTCTCATCACCTAGAGGGTTTTTAAAATGATAAAATAATGAGAATAAACAAGCTGATGCTGACATTCACTGGGCCATTCTAATTACTTACTGAGAGCACACTAGGGAATCAACACTCAACCAAAGAAAATGATTCTTGCTTACTTTGTTAAAACTACTCTTTTCAAAGAGCATTAATAGTTTGCTGCTGTTTTCTTTATTACAAGGGACTGCACTATTTTCCCTTTTATTTGCCCTGCTAATGTACAGTACCAGGAAAAAGGAAAAAAAAGTTAATGGAATTATGTTTGACTGAAGCAGTAACTGTTTGCAAGAGATGTCAGAAAAAAAAACAAGTAACTAATTGCTGAATTATACACCTTTGTAATGGTTACCATTTTTTCATTCACCGTGTAATAAACATACCATCACTTTTCTCACCAAGAGAATGCGGCAATTTTTCAGTGTGCTGGTATTGTCATGTGATGGAAAATTGCCAGAGATATACCCTAGGGTGGGCTTGCCTCCCAGGCACTGCCAGGATCCTTACCCACAGCCAGTCTGCGGCACTGGATCTGCTCTTTCCCTCCCATCCTCTTCCTCACTCTTATAGACCCCTTGGGAGTTGTGTTGGGAGGTGGATGTTTGTAGAAATTATGCCTTAAAAACACTATTTTCTGATGAAAACTTTTGTGATGCATAAGGGGCATTATCATAATTAATAAATAATAGCACATACACTCATTTATGCTACCAACCAATTTTAAAACTATGCCTGGCATCTGGAGGTAAACATGCATACGCCATAAAAATATACACAGCATTTGAGAAATACATGTATTTCTTAGTCATCCCTTATACAGCAGTAACAGTACGTCTACTCACTGGCTGCTTCAGAAAAGCTCGCCGAGGATGGGGCTCAGACATCTGTTGCACTAAAAGCGGAATAAAGAGTCAGGAATTTCCAGTTCCAGCACAAGCGAAAACAGAGTTGGATACAGAGGGTAAAACTGAGCAGAGCAAGGGAGAATTTTAAATCTTTCATCTGTCAATTCAGGATTTATGCACAACATTTTATTTCTTTTTATAAGTATTGAAAGTTGGGTCATAAAAGTTATTTGCAAAGTTACTATGCCAGGATCAAAGGAAGCTGTATGATGGGGTAATTAGAGGCATGCAAGGAAGTTACAGACCTGAGACCGATAGATACCAGTCTGGAAGGTATGTCCTAACCTGCAAATTAATTGATTGTGCAGAAGATGGATGCTGAAATACCTGTAAATTTTAGTATCCAAGCTGCCTTGGGAAGCCTATTTAAAACTATGAGCTGTGATTAAAAAGATGTTTGAATGTAAATCCCTACAATGACAGTATATAATACACACACATACCTACACAATACTGTATGTTTATATTGATGCTAATATTTTACTTTACATGCTAATAAGCTTTTAGACAATCAGCCGGTCATAAAGCTGAGCTGGGGTGATGGTTACAAGTGCTGTTTGCTGACACAGAGCAGGGGCTGTTTTTAATAAAGGATGTAATACGTGACATGTTAACAGGGAGTCATTTGTGCACCATATATTGGTTACTCCTTCCCTGTCATTTTGAATTATGTCTCTATATATCTTACTTCTTAAAGTAACTAAACTACTGGCAAATGAGAATTTACTATAACTGGACAAATAACAAAAAATAATTGAGAGAGAAAGTATTCCAAAGTACATTTTCTTTGCAAGGTACTAAATATGTTCAACTTTGGAATATAGTTGTAGTGCTAAAAAAATCTCTGGATGTGTCTGCTCTCCCTCCCAACCTCCTCCCACCCCTGGCAGGAAAATTATACCCTCATCTCGTTGAATATGAGCTTAATTTTTTTTTTTGTGAATAATCTCAAATGTTTATTTTCCACCCCACTGTACCCATGTTTATGCAAAAAGGATGTATGCGGCCAGAAGTGTGTTTGGAGAGTCACAGGAACGTTTTGAATTGCTATTTGATTTCTGCAGTGCTCTTACAGATACAAGAAATCTTCCTGGCAGTCGCTAATTATTTTGGACATGAATTTTTATTTCAGAATTACAAGCTAATGAAGAGAAACTCCTCAAATTTATTTGAAATCAGTGGTTATTTGTACCTCGTGTCCATGAAGGAGCTTACCAGCAGTATTTATGCTAAAGAATTATCACTTTAATCAGTTCTTGAGAGAGACAAATTCAGAGCGACAGCTTCACTCTGAGGTACGTTGAAAGTGTGGAGCAGAGAGTTTAAGAGTCACCAGTGCCCAAGATAAATGCAGCAGGCTCTGTGGCAAATATATTCCATAATCTTAAACTGTTTTTAAAAGCAAGACTGCATGAGCAAGAAGGTAATTTTAAAGTGAAAGCTGGTAGCACAGGAGCTAATAATTAACTGCTGTAGAAAGGTGAGCTGGATCAACTCATCTGTAAATCCTGTAACTTTTAGTAAGAGAAGAGTTGTTACAAATGACAAATTACCCCAAGCTGCATATACCTTCTACTTGATGATAAACTCAGCAATTAACATCTCACAGTAAATTCTAGGGCGATATCTTTGATTTAGCATGCAATTTAACACAATATACATCATTAGCTTTGTGAGCTTTTGCCAAATTAATTAGCCATTACAAAGCACAAATAAACACATTTAAGTATTAATAAATATAAGTATGTGCATTTGTATATAATGCTTACGGATACATACATTATTTATATAAACATTCATACAGTGGTATACCTTTGAAGAAAGAGGAGTGGGGGGGATATCATAAGAAAGAAAATCCTGCTCCTAGCTTGTTATAGCCTCTAGATACGACTGAAAATGTGAGCTATTAATGATCTGCAGGTATACTAAAATATACTGTTCAATATGTCATCCAAAGCTGCAATGTTACAAAATTGGTTTATAGGCGCAGTTGGGTTGGAATCCGATAGAATAAAATGCAGAAAATGTGAAATCTGTAGCTCTGATGCTTCAGATCTCAGCAACTAGAACCCCAAGGGCTGATTTGCAAAATCAAGATTGCTACCTTGGCATTGACTGCCGCTGTCAGAGGTTACCTAATGCTAGCTAGCAAAAATAGTTAATATTTTTCACAGCTGCATTGCTGATCACTATTTGCTGAAGTTTTGCAGAGGGAAGAAGAAAACTTTTTGGGTTTAATTCAAGAGAATTAGAAGAAATATTTTAAATAATTAATCTTTTTCTGTTCTTTTCCGAGTGCTGCCCAATGGATTATCTAGGAGGCAATTTTTCCTTTTGTTACCCAAGGGTAAAGTTTGGGGTGGCAGGAGGCGGGTTTTTCTGTTTGGTTGGGGTTTTTGGGTGTTTTAGGGTTTTGGGTTGTTTTGTTGTTGTTTTTTTTTAACCTACATTTGCATTGCTATTATCAGTTGAACTTCCAAGTACTTTTGCAACTAAGATAAATCACCTGCACACCTTCCTGCAAAGAAATGGGGGGGGGGAAGGAAGGGAGAGAGAAGGGAAAAGAAAAAAATAGTTCAGAAACTGCATAAATCATAAGTCCAGGCAGACAAGAAAACAGGTCAGTCAACCATCAATTTCTTTGTAGCTGACCCAGTGCACACAGCAAAGCTTGGGAGAGGAAAAGCTCACCTACACCAACACTGCTTCCCCATGATGCCAGCACTTGCCTACAGCCAATAACTGCGTTAAATTATGGCATGATTTAACTAATTTTGTCCAGAATAAGGCATCCATGGTTACCCTGAGGATTAGACAAACCTGACTTATGCAGACAGCCACCTGAGCAACACTGGTCAAAGTCCCGCTGCCATACATCTGAAAGTTTGTTGTCTTTAGGAGGCATATTATGGCTTGAATTTCTTGCTGGTAGTGAGCATCTCCGTTGGAGACATAGGGAAACACCTGAATTTAACACCCTGTCAGCTTCTTTAAATTGAACAGATGTGTTACAACAGAGAAATGAGTTCTACGTAGCAAATAGGAGACAATATTTCTTCTGGGTCTTCTGCTCAACTTCTGCACATATAGAAACTAAAATTCAACAGCACAGATAAGCTTATTTTTTATCAGAATTTGCATAGAGCAGGACAATAAAGTTACAGAAGAAGCAATATGACCCTCATCTCCTACAACCACTATCGCAAAATGCAAGCAGTCAGTCACTGAGCCACTTATATTTAATACCATCTTAAGTCTGGTCTCTCATGTATTTTTGCTCTCCAACATCTGATTTCCCAGCACATGACATCAGCAAGAAGTGGAATAGATAAGTATCTTCTACCAAAACATAGTTCAGTGACCTAAATTACATATTCAGCAATGGGAACATTGCAAGTCCTAAATCTCACAACCATCTCCCTGGGATCAAAGGCTGTTTCTGCCATGGCAGCACTTTTTGGATGAGGAGCAATTCTTCCCTGAACTCATACTCTCTCCTCCACTTCTCAAGATCAGCCGTAGCAGTGTAATTGAAAAGGCAGTGCAGAAACAAATAAATTACTTAGAAGCCACTAATTACTGTAGGTTATAAGCAGACTTCAGTTGCTGCCTTGTGCAAGAGTAATGCAGACATCAGGGCATTATGTTCCTTCTCTGGATTGTTGCTTTTAGAACTTGAATTAAATCATAAACCATACTTTTGTATACGTGTTAATGTATAAATTCATTCCTGATTTGTCTGCACCTACACTGCTCACTTCAAAATGTGCAGCATATCATTACAACTTATCACTTCATTATTAGCTAGCATCGGGCTTTTTCTCATTTCAAGCCTGACGAGGTAATGTGTTAGAAGTAACATTTTCAGTGGATGTGAAAAATTTCAGCTTCCAGCCTCCATTGACATCTCTAATGTAAAGATACTGAACTTAACCAACAGGATTTTACTTGAAAACATCTTGGACAGGATTCTTAGCCACTTTTGCAACAACCTCATCATCAGGAAGGTTTGGACTCATTTAGGGCTGTCACCAACCAAGCCACCGGATTTCTCATTGCTGCACCACATGAGCAGTAAAGGACATGTCTCAGAGTTGTGCTGCTTCACTCAACCTTCCTGGTGGAGGGCTTGGTGGGTGCCCCAGAAGAAAAGCTCCAGGCCAACCAAGCAGTTGTTTCCAAACTCAGGTCAGCAGCCTCTTTGAGACCACAAGGTCAGTAAAAGACCAAGGGACACTGATCTCTCCCAGCTGTAAGTTATAGACTGGTACCTTGTATTAAAGTACTAAACACAGCACATGCACTTTTGCATAGGCACAACACACACAGCTGCAGACCTCTGTTTCATCCCACCTCAGACCTTTGCTTGACCAAACATCTCGTGCACATTTACAGCTGTGTGAAGTCTCATCAGAGGTGGTAAAAGCTGCATACTAGGACACTGAACATGTAACAGCCAATGCTCTACCCACAGGCTCAGGTCAAAAGCCCTGACAAAGAAACTAGAACAATTTAGGTTTTATTTTTGTTTTCTTGTATATATATTTTTTTAAGATCCTTTTGTTTCCTTGCATGTTTCAGTTTGGGTTTATCTTGCAGGGAAATATTTGCTTGATTAGGAAGTCTCCCACACTTTTGCTCAGCCCTGAAACTCAAATACTCAACCCTTCCCCCCTCAAATCTGCAATAATTAATTACATAGTTAAAACACAACTGCCATTTCTTTGCTGGGAACAATCAGCGATTTCTACTACCCAGTGTTAACTCATACACATCACTTCAATGCCAAGAGCTCAAACCTATTCTTGGCTGGGAATCGGCTTGCTGGGGGAAGAGCCGGTCCCTGCAGCATACCGTGTCTCCCTGCCAAAGTAATTGGAGCCAGGCAGGGAGTACCAAGGCACTCGGAAGCTTGGGTCTACACATGCCACTGGTAATAGAAAATAGAATGTTGCAGCCATTAGTGAGTTGTCATTAATTGTTCTCCTGGTGAATGAATGAATGAGTATCTTCGAGGGAAGAATTCCCATCTTCTCCCAGTAATAATTATTTCTGCCTTCCTGACAAGATATCTCAAACCAGGAAATTCACACAGAAGGAAACAAATCCCTGGTTTATTTTGAGTCTTGTTTAGGCTTGTATGGCACTGAAGTATGTGCCATGGAAGTGGGTTATGTGAAAACTGCCAGCAGTTTTATTCCCTGGCAATTATTTCTCATGCACAGCACTTCTAGCCCATGATAAGCAGTTGGATAAAGCCTTTTCTCCATAACAAAAAAAAACCACCACCACAACAAACGAAGCACATTCACAGCACTGAAAGCCCTCAGACCTTTACAAACACTCCCTGTCCAATCTAAAGCAATCTCAAACTGAACAAGAGATCATACAGCATAATTAAAACAAAAATCCCATTACAAAGCAGTTTAACCTTAATTTTTGTAACCAGCTACAATTCCCCCTCTCCCTTCCCAGTTTTATATCAAAGGTATTTGTAACCCTCAACCTAGAGACAAGATAAAGACCTTTTTTGGTGTTTGGGAGAACCCTTCTCCCAGAGATTTGGCATTATTTAATTGTAGCTTATTAAATGGGAAAGCTCGGACTTCTGATAATTTCCTTGGAAGACGCTAATTGACAGAATGAAACCCAGCTGACCATGCACACTGGCTTATCCGTGTGCTGTCTCTATCAGCAAAGCAAAGATCCACAGGTAGCACCCTAGCTGGCTTTGCTCTCTAACAAACAGAAACCACCAGCTATTAAGAGATGCCAGTCATGCCAAAGCTCTGTGAATTGTCAGGGAAAGACCCTGTCCTCCCCAGAATATTTCACTCTAAAAAGAATCAAATACTTTATGGTTCAAAAGTGCAAAATCTCACCTCTGACCATCTGCTTCAATAAACCCTGGGCCGGGGCAAACAGAAAGATGTTGTTATTACTGCTGAGCTGCTTTAAGCTGATATTTCAATGAGCTGCTGGCCAAGCTGCATGCAACGAAGGGCATCTAGCATATGTCTGAAGGACATATGTTCACAGCTATATTGAATATTGATCTATGCATACTCCACTGGCAATAAACGCCGTAATACATAGCTGGAAATTCCAACTCATACATCCTTTACGTGAAGGCTCAAGGACAGGGGGAGGTCTGATTGCCTCTGTATACATGAAATTTCTTCATGTGCATCTTGAAGGATTTAAACAGGCCTCGATATATGATCTGGAGGAGAAAGAGAGGAGAAAGAGAGGGAGAAAGCAAGAAGCAATTCTGCAGGTTGCTAAAAACTATGGTAGGAACCATTGTGTACTGTGGTATGTATCCTCAAATTTTGAGGTGGATATGCAAATACAAATATTTTAAAATTAATCACACATTCTGAAAATCTTTTAAGAACTACTTCAAGAAAAAGAGGGATTTTTTAAAAAAAGGCATATAAGAAACTACAAAAAAGAAAAGAATATCAAATGTATTGACTTGATTGTTTATAAAGAGACCACCACATCTGGATATTGATATATGAGAAGCCTGAAGGAAATCAGAAAGCCTTTATATACCTGCTATGCCACTACAGTTCAGAAGTTACTATATAACCAACTCTTCCTAACTGTCATTCCTTCACCCTGTGAATCAGTACTAATAAATGACAAGAACAGGACTGACCAACTTCCATCTTTTATCAAAGGGTAATGGATGTGGTGCCTCAGGTGTCACTTTGATGTTATTTTTCATCAAAAAGTAGTAAATTATGTAAAACCCTGTAAATGTCCTTTTTACTGCAGGGGGTTTTATGCCTGAAAAAGTTCAAGATCCTGATGTCTTGAAAGCCCTTGCAAGAGAATTAAGATATTTGTTTCCATACTGACAACCTCAAATCATATTTTACATAATTTTCCAGGACAGGGAAGAATCCTTATCTTCTTTGCAGTCCCCACTGCAGCTTGCACCTTAATACTGACTGCACATCTACAAAAGCACAAAACAGGAGCCCAGTTTTATGAGACTAGCTAGAAAAAGCCTCAAGAATCCTTGAATTTCTGGTTTTTAATCTGGGTCTTACAGAAAACCACGTAGAACACACCAAAAATATAGACATATCTGGAAAATAGAAAAAAAAAGTTTCTATAAGTTTAGTATTTCTCTGAAATTATCACCTTGAAATATCCCATCAATAACACTTTGCTTTCCAACACATGGCAAACAGATATATTGAAAACATATATTGCATACATGAACTTAAACATGTGAAGAGGAAGAAAAAAGGAGCAGAAGAAAAGTGACAGGTTGGACCAGATGATACTTGAGGTCGCTTTCGACCTGGTAGTCTATGATTCTATGAGTCATTCAGCTGCAGTGAGTGGCGGGTGATAGAGCAAGGAGCCAAACACCCAGTTCTGCTACACTTGTTCTACTAGATAAAATATACAATATGAAAACCCTTTATTTTCATCAGCTTTTATGGCCTTACAAAAGGTCTAAACTCCAACAATGCCTTGTTCCTTCATCATTTGTGGTCCACATCCTAGGAGTCACAGAAGTAGTTCAGTGAAGCAGCCAAGAAGACATCCCCAAGAACCACACTGGCTGCTACAGTCTCATGTTTATGGACAGCTCTTTGACAAATTCAATATACCCTTGCCTTTTCTGATTATATTTGCACAATTCTTTACTGCTTTCAATGCAATTCATATGGACCTCTTGGTATTTTGCCTTTTGGTCAGTCAGAGGATGAGACATGCCATGAGCTTAGCACAGCCACAGCACAGTTTGAAACTTTGAAGGAGAATGCCAAAAACGTGGCTTTACAGGGAAAAAGAATCAGTTCTGGGGTAGGATATAAGCAACTAACCACCAAGTAAACACCCTCCTGCCTTTTCTGAGAACCTATTACAAGAAGAGGAGAAAACAAATGCTGGAAAAAGCATTCAGAAAAACAGGATGCCTAAATCTTCCCTTACACCACCGTGCTTAGGCTCAGGTCAGCCTTCAATGGCAGTACACGATGATGGAACAAGTTGACCTTCTCTGGCATAGACATGATTTCTCAAGCAAATTAACCTTTTTCTCACCTACAGACAGAACAACAAAAACAAAACAAACAACCCATAAATCAACCAGTAAACCTGTTATGTTAGAAAAGACAGAGTAGTGGAGTAAATTCTTCCAATATGCCCTTACATCATTCATACAGACAGAAAAACAATTACAAAGCAAATCAGACCCTTTCTTTAATTGATTGCACTCAGAAGTTCTTTCCTGAAGAAGAAAAGTTGCCAAAATAAAAAGAATAATCAACCAGTATTTCAATTCTGGGCACCAGTGAAAACACAAATGCCTCCGGATTGCTATTTTATTCCAGCAGTTTCTACATTACATAAAAAATATTAAAACATTCTGTGTTATTTCCTTCCAAAAATGAAGCTTCTAGATATTGCCTCAGCTTACCACAAACACATAGGAGCTCACTAAAAATGCAACCTGTAGTTTTGAAGAGGTTTTTGTGTGCGTTTAGTTTTGGGATCTTTCTGTTGTCCTGTTTGTTTGGGGGGTTTTGTTTGTTTGGTGGAGGTTTTGGTTTGGGTATTTTTTAAGGTGGGGTTTTTTTTAGCAGAAAAGAGGAAGACACCTGCAATATGCAGTGCTTCCTCTTGCCAACAAGAGAATCTCAAGCAGCACCAGAGCTCAAGAGTGCAGGCAGGAAATCCAATGTGGGCTTTGGAAAGAAGAGTTAGAGGAAAGCAGTGGGTTTAAAAACAGAAAAATCAAAACTCTCCTGTTGCGCCCATGATGGACCTCAGCCATGCCCTAGTAAATGACATTGAGCTTCAGCTGGAACTGGGGAGATTCTACTTCACAGCACTGACAGCTCTGAAACCCAGGTAGACATAGGCTAACCAGAACAAAACCGAATTAAAGCCATGTGAACTTACTTTTTCCAGAAAGCATTCAACCCATGCTGCTGCTGATTGTTGCACTTGTTCAGTTTTGAACATTGTATTAAATCAAAGCTTTTGCCCTTAAACGTCTGTTTAACAAGTTCAAGTCAAGATTGCAGCACAGTTTTCACTAAACAGTTGCTGATCACCATCTCAGCACCTCAGTCTAAACACCATTGAAACAACCTCTTATACTCCCTGACAAAAAGAGGTTATGATGCACACTTGAACTTACACAGCACTGCTCTCAGCTCCTTCCTGCAGGTTTTCCTGTAAGAAACCCTGGTCCCTAACACAAACAATCCGTCACCCCACTTGCACTATGCTGTACTGGGATGCCATGAAGATTGATCGCCCTGATTTCAGCATGTATAATATTTGTGATGCCACCATTGCCACCTCGCAGACTGTTGCAGATAGGCAATGTAATGACATTTGGAAAGGAGGAAAATAGGTTGAAGCCAAATTTATTCACCACTTGAATTTACCCAAGTGTAAACAGAAGTTATAGCAAACTTACATCCCTAATTAAGAGTGCTTCTTTGGGAAAAGGGCTGGTGTTGCCATCCACTTCTTGCTTCAGAGGCTGGGAAGATACAGATCTAGTCCTCAGAAAAGTAACTGCTGAGGAAAATCAGCTCCTTCTTCTTGGCCCTTCACTACAATTCAAATTAAAATTTCTTATCAGGATCTGTCCAGACTCTTCCCATAATTTGCTCCAGAACTTGTTTTCATTTACTATGCCATTTTTTTTCTAGGTGCAGCTTCTGTCCCCTTGTCTTGCATGCAGCCTTTCCAATTCTCTCAGACTCTGCCTTGAATTGCTTGTTCTTATCTTCTAATTAAAGAGCTGCAGGGATCTGGATTGAAATCCTATTGAATTACCTGACACAAAGCGGTCTACTGGAAAGTACAGCTAAAACCAGAATTATTTTTACTGTGTCAAGTACGTGATTGGAGATCACAGGATACTTTAGCTAAGTTGAATGTTGAACTAATGACTAAACAAATACTCAGGCACAAGCCACCAGAAAGTGCTAATCCTTCTACTGGAGAAACTTTATCATGTTCAGGTTAGGTTACAGCCATGACAGAGATACCATATAAATTTTTTTAATTATATTCCGCTAAATGATTATCCATTAAGTGAAAGAGGTATCCTTACGCACTAAAAGCTTTAATACTCAATATAATTAATGACGAATTAAAGCTGGCCATGTAAATAAGCAAGATGTGGGTTGATCTGATTTTGCACTTTACTAAAAAAAGTGACAGATTAATCAATTCAAACACACTACAGAAATATTTATTGTGAGAACCAACATTTACAATTCGAGTTTTCTCCCCCTCCAAACAAATACTTTTTTGTGAAGAGTACTTTTTCAATTTGAACTGAAAGCATGTATTTCGATTGTAAATTTTCAGAAAGAGATTAAATGCCAAATAGAGAAAAAGTATACATTGTTTTCATTTAACAGGAAATCTCTGCTGTTCTTTTTGCCTGCTACCATTCTGGGGAAAAATGCAGTGGGTGGAAGGTAGAAAAAGTAATGAAGGTAAAGACATGTTTTCATGTTGCACTTTATAAAAAATTAAATACTCAGATACATCATTTACTGTGCTTGAAAGTGTTTCTTGAAAGCACTTGGCATTTCAATTTTATTTTCAAAAATGTGTACTCAGAATTTATGGTAAACAAATGAAAGTAAATATTCAGAGATGAAAAGTAACATTATATAAAAAAGCAAATCTTTAGACATGACACTGGTGAGGTCACTCGAGGTCAGTGTTTATTAGTTGTTTTTATTGCATATGATAACAAGGACCAGATAAAGATATGGAAGAACAAGGAAAATATGTTTAGAACATTTCAATATTGATACTGTTTTATATGCATTGGTAGTTGATTTTATATGGTTACAAAGAAGTAGAATTAATGGAAGTAGCCATTGGGAGTTTTCAGAAAACAGTTTTGCAGGTCTGCAAGTCCAGGGCTCATCTGAAGCCTGTTTCGAGACCCTTCTGTTGATTGGCATGTAGACTTTATGGTCATCAATCATGTAAGTTGGTTCCTTCTTAAGGAAATATATGGAAGTGCCAGAACTGCAGTATTTGTGCTGAGACCATGTCCCAGTGTTTTTGGTAAGCACTGCCATTCCCTCCACCACCATGGGTGTTTGCTGTGTTGCTGCTCACCTGCTCCAGGGTCAGCACCACAGATGTGATGGACCAGCAGTGACTAATATGCTAAAAGCCACTGTCCTCTCCTGACAGTCCCCCGATGTCTGGTAGGAAAGACAGACCTCAAAAATGCCATGTTACTGCTGCTGGGACAGAGCTGTCTTCACAGTTCACCTGAAAGGCATCTCCTCCATGGCAGAGTGCTTAGCCACCCATTAAAAGACCTTGGGCCCAAGGAAGTCAGGTAGCAGCTAGTCTCATCTCACCAGCTGCTGTTCCTGCTCACAGCACATAATACTACGTTTCTTCCAGGTACAGTTGCATCTTAAGGACATAAAATACTCTTTATTCCTTATGCTATCACCCATTTCTAGTCAGTTTTCTTCTACTACTGCTGTGACTTTTTCTGGGTGGTCCTCCTCATTAATCCTGATGAGACGTTCTCCATCATTCTGTTCCTGCTGCAGCCCTGAGTGACCTCAGCACTATCCAATGTAGGCAGATTTCACTAAAGACTTGTTATGGACTTTGCCATGGGCAGGCTGGCTCTCTTCATCACAAAGATATTTCTTAGTCTTCTGCAGAGTGATTTCAGCAGATAGCTGTGACTGATTGCTTAGTCACTCAAAATTAGGCAGATGCTTAAAAGATCAGCTGAGACCATATCAGAGTGAAAAGCTAAAATTTGGAGGGGTGGAAATGAGGTAAGGAACATTTGTGGATATTGTGAAAAAATTGTCTTTACTGGTCACAATCCCATGGTGGATAACTGCTGCAAGTATTATTTTTATCATCTGAAGTATGTATGCAAACATGATGGCTTTTTGTGAGGAGTAATTCTTGAACAAGGCTTCAGTAACAACAATGATGGTTGGTGATGCAAGTGTGGGGGAGAATCAGGCCACAGCCTTTCAGGATTTCACTAGGGTTAATGTTCAACTCAAAGTTAGAGAACTAGATTAGATTTTAGCAGAGCAAAGTTGAAAGACTAAGTGCAGGGTGAAATTCAACATGATAAAGCTGAGGAGAGAAAGGACACGCAGGAAATAGAAAGTGTTCAAAGATAAATTAATGTATGCCCAAGGGTTATGCATACCACCTCGCAGTAATTGCACAGGGAATGTTCAAGTTGTTTTTTCTATTTTTTTTTTCAAGCCAGTGTGAAGGAACATAGAAATGTTAAAGTAATCAACAGTGGGGAAAAAAGGCTGACATGAGTTATAAAACATCAAATAGAGAGCAGGATTGGAACAATTGCATAATGAAGTTGGAAGCATAAAAAGAGATAAGAAAAGCAAAGGCAGCGAGTGAAAGGAAACTTTACAGAGAGGTAAAATAAAATTAAAACTTTTCAGGTACAGTGCAGAAAAAAAGAGGCTGGAAAAGCAGCCCACAGATCTGCCACAAGTAGGGCAAGATATTAACCATATAAGTGACCATGTTAAAAGACTGAAGTACTGCTTTATGATTTGTAAAGTAACTAATATTTAAATCTTCTCACAGAAGACATCATGGAAGAAATAAGTCTCAACGTGTTTTCAGCACTGCTGTTAATGAATGTCCTAAGAAACCTTCCAGGCAATATGATGATGGCTGCTGGGCAAACATCTGCAACAAGCTGACCTGATCCTGAGGACAAGGTGACATGCAAACATGACCCTTTTCCAAGAGGTCTTCCAACATGAGGCATGCACAACCATGCAGCAGGCACACACAGGCCTGCCAGGGTCAAGACTTCCTAAGTCCTTTCCTCAGAGTCCTAACATGAAACAGGTTCCAAAGCAACAGCCTTCAGAAAGGGCAAAGGAATACTGACAACTTTCACAGAAAGAAGCTGCATTTAGACTGCCTTGGCAATTCACAACCCCAACTGGAAGGAACAGAGATTGCATTTCACTCTGAAATCACTAAGTTCCTCCCTGATATAAGACTTTCAAATTCATGAACTAATGCACATGACCTTACAGGTCAGGTAGACATTTCCTGTGTCCCAAGGGACACCATGCATGTAATAAGGTGCACTACAGATGTTGGCCATATTTTCCTCCTTGGGCCTTCCCAAGGCAGAGCTCTTCACGAGTCCAGATGGAGCTCACCAAGAACACAGGCAAGCTTGCACACATGCTACCCACAACCTAGCAAAAAAGGCACCCCTGCTACTGCCCCACATCAAAGGTAACCTTCATCACCTGGTGTCTACCATCAGCTGCACCCCAGCAACATTGGGGTTAGGGGTGCCTTACTGTGCTTTCTTTTGATAACAGCCCATATTCTTTAGATGAGCAGTATTTTCAGCACTGCAGAGCTTGAAGGACACATTCTCCCTGAATTTAAGATGCTGTTTCAACCTTTTCTTTCATTCACATAATCTCTTCTATTAAAATAACACTTTACTGGAATAAATTCACAAGAAACAGTGACTGAGTCATGGAGACTAAAACGCCGACAACAAATATTCAGAAGCCAACCAGGGACCAAGTGTTTCAGCCAGCCTCCCTTCACAGACTAACCTTGCTGCCAAAGTCTAAAGCAAGTATTATTGGGTTTATGCTCTTACGTAGTAAAGGCATCAACAGGAGATGGAAAGCAGAAATAGAACAAAAGTTGTAGATCTGATTTACTGTGCTTATTATTTGACTTACAGGTAGTGGTCAGGCTCTTTTGCCTGTATATACAATATATTCTCCCCTCTCCTGTAAAGACACAAGGGGTAATATAAACATTGAAAACTCATGGGTTTACATTTTATATGTCAAACTAACGTGGTAGCCTCAAATCCTATTTAAACATTCACCAAGGCAATTCTCTGAAGATCCCCCATCCCTTCCTGCCTGCAGCCTACCCAGACCTCAGCATTATTTGCAGGAGTGGATGCTGAGCTAGTTTAAGCAGTCACTCTCCAGTACAGTGTCTGTTCTATGGTTTTCCCAACACAGGAGCAGGACACTGAACTCTGTATTTTTGTTTATCAAGCTGCTTCAGATGTACTTTGAGCCTCAAGGTCATTTAAAAAATTAGAGAAACATCCTTGTCTTGGTATCTTGGCTTTACAGGTATTTCAATGACTAAGGAGAGCCATAAAGATGTTTCAGATGTTTTTTTGCCATATGAACCTTTCTTTGAAGTTGTAAAAACCAGCAGAACTTTTACCTCAATGTATTCTAAAAAAGTTAAACTACCTGGTCCAAGAGCTCTGTATCTTCCTTTCTGCTGCCACTAGAGGGAGAAACCTATTCCTGGGATCTCATGGTTTCTGGGCTGTTTCTGGAACAGGATGAGAATTATTTCTGTAACGTGGAAAAACGTTTGTCTCTGTGCAATAAGCACAGATAACGCAAGAGGAGAGCCTCTAAAAATTAAGTGAGCTAAACATTTTTCCCCCGCCCTCAAATAACTCAAATTACAAACCTCAAACCTTGTGAATTTAAACACTGCTGCAATTGTTGTTCTTCGCTGGTAATACAAATCCTTCTACTGTGTTTACTCCCATTGCATCCAGGGCAGAGGAGGCCAAACAGGAAAGAGAATACTGGGTTTCTATCAATACAGGAACAAAGGGTGTTTTCTAGCAGCTTAAACAAAATTCTGATTGAAAAAACAGATTTTTCTGTTAGGTGTAAGGAACACCAGAAATTCATCGTGGATTAAAAAAAAAATAATAATTAAAAAAATAAAAAAATCCTGAAGTAGCATTTGAATAAAATAAAAATTCTATAATTCTGGATTTGTAAACTTCCCCTCTTTTCTTTCGATAATTCAACTGAAAGACATATTGATTGATACTTCTTATATCACTATATTTTAAACACTTAAATTAATCATGACTGCTTTTGATGAGTATTTATAGCAGGGACAAGGTCATTCCACTGATATGGCAAATGTCTTTGCAAAACTTTTTCAAATATGAGTGCAAAAAACTTTACCAATGAAATTCACCCTCCCTAAGTATGAAATGTCTCAGCATCGGACATGCTGAGTAACTACCGAAATAGGTTTTCAAATATGCATTGCTGATGGCCACCAGTGAGCAACCAGACCTGGCTTCATGACACATGAGAGTCCTAGAGGGGGAAAAAGGCCATTTTCCCTGACAACACAGCAGTTTGCAGACTCAAAGCTTGACCACATTCTTTCTGGGGTACTCATTGTTGTTCTGCTCTCCAAAAGGGAGCAGGGAGCAGCAACACCGACCCTTAAGGTCATAAAGAATGAATCTTTACAGAGCTTGGACTTAACTGAACAGCAGGTACAAATAATACCATGTTCTCAGAGAAAAACTTACCCCCAGATCATTCCTTTGTATCGTTTAAAGGGACTCTTAACTAACCACAGAAGAATTTTATTTGGAAAGGGTTTCTGAAGGCTCTCTGGTTGAATCCCCTGTTGAAAACAGAGCCAACCCCAAAGGCAGAGTCCCTTCCATTCAAACTTTGAGCACTGACTTCTTCACAGCAGGAGCACACTGGTGACACATGGTCAGCATTTCCACCAGGACCCCAAGGTCTTTTCCTGCAAAGCTACTTTTCAGCCAGTATCCAGCCTGTATAGATGCATGGAGTTACTCCAAACCAGGTGCAGGACTTGGTATTGTCTATGATGGCCTTTATGAGGGTTGTCATCTCTCTTTTTCAGCCTACCAAGACTGTGTTGGAGGGCAGTCTTGTCCTTTGATTTATTGACTACTTCCTCCAGTTTGGTGTCAACCCCCTCAGTCATTTCATGTCTACAGAGTCTTAGATCCTTCAGGTATGGTGCAAGGAAACAGGTTAAACCCACACAAATAGGAAAGCCTTCTTCTGGTTCCTCTGTCCAACCTCCTACGGCATTGGCCAACGTTAGCAGCTAATCCTTTCTATGTCTGATTTGTTTCATCCTGAAGAAATTGAAGTCTCTTGCCTACAACGCTGACTGAAGACCATCAGTTACCATTTGCTCTATAATCAGACTGTCCTGTATCTCAGACATTATTATCTTAGACATTGTTCATCATCACACTCAGCCTAAGCTCTGCCTCTTCTCATCAGGCACAAAACCTAGAAACCCTTGTTATTCCAATTGTCATAAATGTAAAATGAAATAATAATAAAGTGTGAGATGAGCAAACCAGCTGAAGGCTTCCACCTTCAGGCTAGTACTGAGGCATGGAGAGGAGAAACAAATCCTGTCCCATCAGCCACACACCTGGTGAGCCAAAGCATCAAAAAACACAAGGTTTTCTTTTCCTGGTGCTGAATGGGAGATCACTTTAGCACTGTTTCTGTAAAAGAGGCTGGAAGCAAATTGTTATTTGTTATTGTTCTAACTCCATCATGTCTACAACATTTTGTTGTTGTCGTTGTAAAGATGACAGGTTTTGGGATTTAAGAACTGCAGCTATATTTATTTGATCCAAGTGATTTTCTTCTCCTGTGATGATTTCCTATCAAGAAGCTTAAGACAAATCGCAGATTCTTTTTTGCCCTTTTGTGTGCATGTGTCTATATACTTGCACACATATATGTAAAACAGAAAACATTCTACAGTAAGTTTCCCTTTCTGAAAGGGTTTCTACCAGCCTTAGCAGAGTAACAGCATATGCAATATGTATGTCACTCAAACATTCCCTTTAACTGCAAAGTTTGTGTCAAATCTGTGCTGAAAGAGCTCTACGATGTATTCTTCATATAACCCTGAATTACAGGTTAGGCTACACTTTAAGTACGAAATATGAAGTGAGATCATAATAGCTAAATCACTCCATTTGTTGTCATTCCAACACTAACTCAGGTTGGCAGAGCTCATGCTCAATGATGTCACCATTTGTACCTTGTTGCAGTTGTGAGCAGAGCCCAGCCTGCATAAATTACCTTTGATCGATGACGAGTGTTAACATATTTTATTCCTACCTTGGAGCACACTTTGAATTATCAGTTGCTTTCTAGTGTTTAAAAAATGCACATGGGCGAGTTAAGTGGCAGGTTAAAACACACTGCAGTGACAAACTGCAGAAGCACGGTCAGTGCACTGGAAGCCAAAGGAACTGGAGACAACAAACACCCCTCGCACTATCAGTAGCACTTTGATAATGTCCAAAAAGTGCTATCCAATTTGCAAGCTGGAAAAACTATCAAAACCAGCCCTGAAATACCAAGGACAACTGTAGGATAGATTTCACCATCCTTCTACACGTTAAACACCGTCCCATTTTGCATCAATTGCCACTGAAATAAATAACTCAACAACTATGCAACATAAATAACAGCAGAATGATTAAGAAAAAAAATCATCTCTCCATCTTCTAAAAATAGCATCCTTTTGGCTAAGTTGTTCCTTTATGTCTTTCCTTGAGAAAGCGAGGGTGAACAGAATACTGATCAGGAATCACTAGCAGAGGCTGCCTCAGGAGCATCATTAAGAGGCACATTTCTCCCACAGCCTCCTATTTTTCTGACCAAGAAAGGAGTATTTTCCATCTCCTTTTTCTTAAGGTTGGAGCAGTGACTGTCTACCCCTGAGCATCTTCATCCATTCAGGTCTCAGCTTTCCCTACGCAAGACGTGCCTCTGCTTGGTGCACCTCAGGGCTGGAAGGCTGACCAAGCTTCTGAGCTGCCACCCAAAATTCAGCACAGCCTGAACACTTGAACTGGTCTTAAAGGAACAGACACATATGGAAAAGGAGCTGCTTCTAACTGGTCATTAACAGTCCTTTGCTGGATCATCTCTTAACTCCGCATGATTAATAGACATTCACAAATGCAGCGGTTGCATCCTGACCATGTTTAAGCTGAAAACAACATTTAAGGTAGTTTTCCATTTCTGTATTTTTTTAATATGCAAACTGATTTTAAAGGCAGTTGGATGGGGATGTCACCAACCTCTTCTGTGGGCTAAAGCCATTGATGTCTGAAATGCTGTTGAGACTTCACCCAGAGGCTGAAAGGAGATGGGAAGTTTGCTTTTCCATACAACACCACCAGTTCCTGTGAAGGGAGAGCTTAGGCAGCCAGAACACCTTATTGCTCCATGTAACAATGTTTTCCAAATTGCCCAAAATGGAGGAGAAAAAACGTCTGCTTTGATGGTGCTTGAGCTATATGTGCTATTAGCGAAGGGAATAACAGGAGTCAAATGCTGTGCTAAGCATATACTTATAGCCAAATAAATGGACAAAAGGTCAAATCAAAGACTATCCACATTTGAGGTTTATTTCAGGACCCCTTCTTCTATCACTACTAGGGGAGCCACAGCCCTTTCAGAAACAAGCTGTTCCTGCTATTGCTGGCTTTGGACAAAAAGCATACTGCTGCTAACCTCTTACATAAAGTGAGCAGACAAACAGCTGAATTGCTGACCCCTAATGGCCTTTTCCCTAGGATTTGTGGGTTTGCACAAAGAAGCCAACATTTTACATGCAGCCCTTGATGGAGTTTGGAATTGTGCAGAAACACTGCTTGGAGTGCACACTCTTAACCCAATTGTTTGTGTACAATGTTCCTCCTCTCTGATGCCAAACACTGTAGGTCCCCGGGTTATTTTTTTGTTGTTTTTCTGTTTTGTTTTGTGGTTTTTTTTAAGCTGCTTTGCCATACACAACTTTGAAACCGTGTATATACCTCCATTGTCATTAACATTGTGATGTAAGTGCAAGCCTGCAGTCAAGGACATTCCTCTTTGTTACAGTCCATCCTCTTTTTTTACAGCTGAGCACTCAGAGATCAGGAGATACAAGGTCCAAAATTATTAAGCACTCCTTGGGTGCAAACATGCAAGTTTTCTGGGGCTGAATGCAAGGAGCAGGCAGCAATATGCATCAGGTTTATTTTATGAGTGGGAAATATTTAGCAAAAGAAGCTGACTCAGACCGAGTCTTGACTAAACAGTTCTCTTCATCCTTACTTGCAGATTGCTTTAACAGATTTTGATGGACTCCTGTCAGTTGGCAACAGATACAAAACATCCGTAAGGAATTACTATTTCCCTTTGAATGGAGAATCATGGGCAGACCTCAGGCCCCAGGGTGCCAACCTGCAGTAAAGCACCACCTTTCTGATAAACCACAGGCTATGCTGACTTACCCTGCTCAGCAAATCCCAGTGCCTCCAGCAGCCTGCCTCCATCAGATCCATTAAAACTACTCAAACACAGCAGTAAAAGCACGCACTGCGGTATTTCAAGGACCACACACTGCCTGTTACCAATGCACTGGATGTTTTCAAGCCTCCCCAAGTAATCAAGCCTCACACCTCAGAGGATGAGAAAGTACAAGCGATCCAACAGCCCGACTGGTATATTTACAAAAGCCAAGGATGAAAGCACTAAACACTACAATACTCGAATTCAACAATAACAAAACAGCATTCAGGCATAACAGCCAGCACAAAAATCACCATTGTACATTTAGTTTCAGATC
>JBCJKH010020530.1:0-28742 GCA_039877255.1 Loriculus beryllinus | reverse complement strand
CATGTGGCATTGAGTCATGCCCATACAGCAGTTTCAGGCCCAGCTCTGAAGCATGACAGTAAGGAAAGTGGAACAGAGGAAAACAAAGGCCAATGTGAATTCCAAGTGATACCCCAGTATTGTTCAACTAGGCACCATATGAGGGACTGTATTTAGTTATCATTAGGGTAGATGGATACAGCATTTTTCAAAGCCTTAGATGACAGGATTCTTGTAGGCATTTTAATGCTGAAAGGGTGTTACTCAAAATGAAAGAAAATACTAGTTCAGAAAGGAGATTGCACACACTGAGAATGATCGAGCTTCAGATTAAACAAATTCTCTTTTATTGCATCCATTTTTGAGGATTAATTTTATAGCTTTTTATTAAAGCCAGCTGGTCTGACATGGTAAGGATAAGTCCTTGGCAGGCTGGGTTCACAAGCAGTAGTGTTTTACCATAAACAGGCCCAGCAGGCAAGCCCTTGTATTACACAGATTATTGCAGATTACGTGTCATCTTCTGGCATTTCACATCTCCAGTTGCAGAAGGTGCTTTGTTTTGAACAGGGTGGTGTGAAACAGCTCAGATGTAATGTTTCTGATCTCAGCGATGATTTCAAGTGGGATGGGAGCCACCTCTTTTTTACCATCTTCTGGTTACTGTGCAGAACAGTATGGTTTGGTACAAGTGTTTGCAGTAGGAAGGAGGAGGCTACCTTACACCAGCTGCTTCACATCTGTTCTCACTGCATGTTTATCTTGTTCCAGGGCGTGTTGGGCAAGCAGTAGCGCTACGTGCCAAAGCCTTTGGCTTCAGTGTGCTTTTCTATGACCCATACCTCTCAGATGGCATGGAGCGTGCTCTGGGACTGCAGCGGGTGAGCACTTTGCAGGACCTGCTGTTCCACAGTGACTGTGTTACCCTGCACTGCAACTTGAATGAACACAATCATCATCTTATCAATGACTTCACCATAAAGCAGGTAATAATCTCGGTGGGTGCCCTCCGCACCGGTGCTGGTTGCTGACACTGTGTAGCATTTATGTGTTTAAACAGGCAGATAGTCTTTTGAAATAAATTTCTTTCCCTTTTGCTGCTCAGGTCAAGCAGGTTTATAACAGATGAGGGAGTAGATGGTGGCTCATTTATTGTTGCTTTTATTGTCTTTTTTGCTCAGTAACATCGCGTTGGGGAAATAATTTGCTCTTCTTAATGTTGCTCAGATTGCATTTATGTAAAAGCACTTTTTCCATGCCTTTTAGTAGCTACTTCTTTTACCTTTTACAGGTAGCAATTCTGTCTTTCACTCTTAATCCTCAGTTTGAGTTCTTAGATGCAATTTAAAGATTATGACTAAATGGCTCCCCCCTGTGCTCAGTCCTGATGATCACAGAGCACTTCATGGATGGATTGCATTTGCAGCATTGCATTACTTGGAAAGATAATGTTTCTTGGAATTAGTGCTAACCTCTCCCCCAAGTTTTAGGTAATAGTAAAATAATTTCAAAACCTAGATATAGTAACTGCTTCATTATTGCCTAATTTCATAGCTTTTTCATTAAGTGTCCAGCTTCTGACTCCAGTCTCAGTGTAGGTAACAGATACAGTGCTGAGATGTCAGAATGTAGATATGAGTAGGAAAGAAATTCTTAAGATATAGTAGTTGATCTTGCTGTTGTTTATGTATGCAGTATTTGTGTTGGTAACAGTGACAGTTGCACTCTTGCAGTAAAATCATTGCTTGGCTTCTGAGAAATAGTTTGTACTTACTGTTCCTGAAGAGAATTGAATCAGGTACTGAACGTGTTCCACAGTCATGTAGGATCATGGCATAAGACTTAATATAACACATTTCTTAATTGAGAGTTTAGGGATTTTGCAGGTCCATCCCAACATAAAATCGGGATTTGAATTTTAGAACTCTCAAATATTATAAAGCTTAAAATACAGATCTCTAAGAGAACTGAGTTTTGTCACCCTGCCCTGAACACTCTTTTTTTTGTTGTGTGCTCAGGTACATTTAATGGTTATTACATGATTCAGTGTCTTTGCAAGCAGACATCTAGAGCCAAACAGAACCACACTGCTTTCAGTGGAACTGTCTGGAAGCTTAGCAGTGGTAATTCATTATACAGCCAACTGTGAAACTTGGGCCAGTGGATCACAGGAAGTTTTTGAATGGATGTGGATAAGCACAATGAGCTTTGGAGAGGGCTCAGTGCGTTAATCAGTGAAACAGACAGAACATGTTAAGACTGAGAGATACCATCTGAAATGCAATGCATATCATAAAGTCTGTAGCAGAAGGGATATCTTAAGCATTTATGTTGCTATCTGTTATCCTTTGTGATTAAAGCAACGTTTGAAATGTTAGGAGATAGTTCTTGCTTTGGATAAAAGTTTGGGTGACGCAGTCTGTATTATAGCAACTGGCATGAAAACCGCTGAATTATAATACCTCTGACTGCTTAGTTTGTGTAGAGCAAAGAGAGTGTTTTCATTTGTATGAAAAAAGCAGAATAGCTTTTTTAGGCTGACAGGTGTGAATTTAAACAGTATTCCGTGCCACTTCCATCCAGTATTTCATGCTCATGTAATAACCAGTTTTGAAACAAAGTGGAGAGAAGTATGGTGCATCTCATTTCACTACAGCCTCACCATGAGTTTCGTTTAGAGTCTGAAATTACATAACCTTAAAATGTCTTTGAAAGCCTGGTGTTGGTCTTGTCTTCCAGTAGCTTTTCCCTTTAATTAGTCAGCATTCTGTCTAGCCATGCTGCTTAGCCTTGTAGCCCCAGCGTAGCTCAGAGAAGTGCTTCAAGCTTGTGTTTATTGAACCCATGGTAATGAAGTGCTCTGAAGAGGAGCAGAGGTCAGTTTTCATTGTACAGATTTAAGAAAAAGACTGCAGTTTGAACACAGTATATTATTAAAGCAGTGATGCAGGTTTAGTGTAGGTGAATTAACAGCCATCAGCAGTTCTGGCCATGAAGCTCTTTCAAGCTTCCACCTGTTGTTAAGGGTCAGCTCTAGCTGTATCCACCCTTACAGTCTATCATGAGTCACACAATTCATTCTCATTAGAATGTATTTATGCAGCTATGCTCTGTTTGATTTGGACTTGCCTTAGTACTAACTTCAGAGTTTTGTAAGTAGTCCTAAAATGAAAACTCAAGTGAGATTATTAAGACTGGACAGAAAAGTTTAGCAGGTTTCACTTTGATTAAAAGTTTCAAGTCCTTCAAAGGGTGTATAAATACACTAAACTATACTTAAATTAGCCATTTGCAGGAGCACAGAAATAGCAAGTGTGTATGAGCTCCCACCAGCCTGTATGGCATGTCTGCACAGCGGGTGTGATTGTCACTTGGGTGAGCCCTCCTGTGCTAGTGCTGATCTAGTTCTCACAGCTGACTTAAGTAGTGGAGATGCAGTGATGGTTCCCATCAGGAACGTCTTGTTACTAGACCAACTTAAGATCATGCCCCTGTTTCTTCACTGTTCTACTTCCCAAGTTAATGAACATAAAACTGAAAGAAGTATCCCTTAGTTCTGCTCCTGGAAGTGGACTTTGGGTTTGCTATAGTCTAATAGATGGTTCTCCTATAAGCCCTAAGAGCCTGCAAATGGAGAGAAGCAGGGCCAAGCTAAATCTAGTGAATAAAATATGGTGGGGGTTTTTCTAATCACCTTACTGCGAGCATATGCATGTTAATTGTTTAATATTTCCTATGATCTAGTGTAAAAAAAATCTCACATCTGACTTTAATCCAAACCTTCTTCTTGAATTTGGCATTTCAAATCAGTCTTTCAGAGCCAGGATCCATTTACATAAGCTTTAGTCTGATGTGTAGGTTTCAAGTAGTTGACTCAATGTCAAAATGTTTCGGGTTTCCTGTTCTTATGGTGAAAGATGGTGTCAGTACAAAATGAGATTTTTATCATTCATCTTCACCATGATTCCTGCTCTTCATATGCTTACATCAATGCACAGAAAAGCTTCTGCGATCGGAAGCTGTGTTTGAGACAGCTGGTGAAAGGCACAAAGTATTAGGGTGGCTGGCAGCAGAAGGTAATAACTTACTGTATTTCTGTCCCATCTCTCTTATTTAAACTACCACTTTGTTTTCAAGTTGTGGATATATTATGGTGTAAATTCTTGTAGTTCTCCCCACATAGCGTCATCTACAATGCTAATCTGCACAATGCGCAGCGCAGCTTCTCTCCTGGGCACACAGCGTTCTCAACCAAATTCATTTTCATGCCTTTTAATCGAATAATATGAGAATTCTTTAGACCTTTATTTGAAAAGTCTCACAGGGAGGAGGAAGCCGAAGTAACGAAAATAAATAAAACATAGATCTGCAGTGTTTTGGCAACTAAAAGGAAAAGTGTTTGAAAAATCCAAAAGCATTGATTTTTCTGAAAAATTCATGTAGGCTTTTATTTGTGTTGGGAGTTGCAAGTTGAATACCACGGAATATGACTTTGTTTAAGAACGTGCTGTAGTTTCTGTCTCATGCAATTTCACAGTGAAATCAAAAGGCATAAAATGATCTGTCACTTTCATATGCACAGTGGTATCTTTTGATCGCGTTACTGCACAATATCTGAAACAACGCTTCTATTAAAAGACACTGCTTACAAGAAACAAGGTTATTAAGTGCTGTGAAATAGCATTTTATGTTAGAAGCATCACATTTTGTGGTACTTTTCAATGGAAAGGGAAGACAACTGTTACAGGTTAAACCAGCTGAATAGCCTTTGTTGTAATGGATGCTTCTTTTGAGTAAAAAAATAATGCCACAACGATTTTATTTCATTTATTTTTATTTCATCATTCTTGTTTTTAACTTTCCCTAGATGAGACAAGGGGCTTTCCTGGTCAACACAGCTCGAGGTGGGTTAGTAGACGAAAAAGCACTTGCACAGGCCCTGAAGGAAGGAAGGATACGAGGGGCAGCCTTAGATGTACATGAGTCAGAACCATTCAGGTGCTTTTCCTTTTCTTTTCTTTTTATTTTGTTCACTTTCTTATTTTTAAGTCTTAGTGCATGATACAATCAACAGCAACAAGTAAACTGAGTTTTCCCTTCATTTGATAGCTAAATACTCCTTAGGAAAGCAATATGAATCTGTGCAGCACTGGACTAATGCAAATGTAGATGGAGATTTTGTATGTGATCAGAAGTGAAAAAAGTGACGTTCAACATTTAATTCCTTGGCTTAAAAATAAATAAATAAAAATCCAATGGGTTTATTCTAGCAGAAATAACAGGGACTTGGGCTCAAATCCTGGACATGACTTTGTGTTATGCCTCTGAGGGGAGTCCTCTTTTGTTATTGATACAACTCTGGAGGCACCTAACACTGATGTCTGAACATACTCTTTCAGAGGCAGAGTTGAGATGTGGTGTGAGAAATAACTACTTTATGACACCTTTCTGGAGGAAAAGATCATGCTTTTGTCCAGATTGCCTCTGCAGGAAAGCCATACATGGCAAAAAAAGTTAAGAGAAAGATGTTCAGATTGCAGGTTTTGGTTTGGTTTACCTTTTATCGGGGGAGCTGTAAGTCTGCTGTCATTAGCAAAGCTGATAGCAGAACCCTTAGTTTTTGGATGACACTAAGAAGTCCAGTGTTTTAGGCAGAAATATACCACTCTCCAAAGTGGTGTTGGTATTACAGTATGAGCAACGGAAATGTGCTTGTTTGATATGTCCTTGAGTCTTGAACCTGACTTGTGAGTTATGAGACTGCTGTAGCTTGGTGCTTGCATGCGACAAGCCTTTTGTAGTTGTTCAGTCTGGGCAGGGAGGAATGTTAATTTTAACTGGAACAATCCACAGAAGTTTTTTGAAGAGGAACAGATTCAGGACTTGAGGGCAGGTTATGAGGAATGGAGAGAGGACAGTCTTCCCTATTAGGGGAACAGAAGCTTTGAAAAAACAGAATAGCATCCTTTTAAGTAGAATTTTGATATCTACTGACACACAATGCCACATCACAAATATTTAATTTTATTTATGCATTCCCTGCATTCATTTACTTCAGAATGTAGTCATTACAATGCAGTAGTGCTGTGCAAAGCCGTAGACTAACAGCTCAAGGGACTTTCAGCTAGACACATTCTTACCAATTCAGATCTCAGGTCTGCACAAGCAGAATTTTGCAGCTATAGGAAGCCCCATTTATTGCATGGGGATGCCATCTGCAGAGATTCAGTTGCAGGATTACAGCCCCAATTTCCTTTGGCTTCGGTGCTGCATGTCTATCTGATCGCAGCATGCAACTCTGTATTCAAGAGTTTTGCCAAATACTCTGATGTTTATTGAACTACAGATGAAATCTATCATATTATGAATCATGACCAACTCTGGAAGCGCACTTTTGTCTTAAAATACTTGTTCTTTTGTTGTTACAGTTGACTGTAAAGATTATTAAAACTGGAAATAAATAGGAGGAGCAAGTTTCCATTATTTTCAGTTTCTTTACTGTGTATTTGTAATGGCACTTTTACACAGATTCATTGCTTTCCCTGAAAATCAGTCTGTAAAGTGAATTTCCTTCTTTCTGTGGAGCTTCTATAAAGGCACAGGAAAGAAAAAATAATTGAAAGTCACTGTCCAAGTGGATCTTGGGAGAACAAAGCAACTGTGATGATATGGACAAATGGAGTGGCATCCTGAATTGATTTGGGGTCTTGCTTTATGCATTTCTGTATCAGAACTGGAGTGGCAGTGGCTGTAGATAGCATAAGTGCATTGGACAGAAGCTAATGTTGCTGCTATACTTAGGTTATACCCTTGGAGTCTATGAGAGGTGACTGTTGCTTATTTATAACATAAATAGTGTATTAAATTAACTGACTTAAAACCAAACCCAACAAGGAATAGAAATGCAATTCTTTTCTGTTGTAGAAATTAATCTGTGTATGTATAAATCCGTCTGGATCCTTCCTTTTATCCCCCCAATTATTTTTTTTTTATTTGATCTTGTTTTAAATCTTCATTTAGCTTTAGTCAGGGCCCCTTGAAGGATGCACCAAACCTGATCTGTACCCCACATGCAGCCTGGTATAGTGAACAAGCCTCAATTGAGATGCGGGAGGAAGCAGCGCGGGAGATCCGAAGGGCAATCACAGGTACTAACTCACCGTATTAGCTCCTTCAGTGTGTGTTTAACAAACTTTCTCATTCTTGAAGGGTACTGAAATGAACCAGCCTTAGGGTTTGTTTTTTTTTACCACTTACAGTGTTTGGAATGTAAAAATGAGCAAGTATACCAAGTCTGTTCTCAGAACTGGAACAGATTATTTTGGAGGTTTATTGCAGTTGCAAAAAGAAGGCAGGCACTGTAAAATAAGTACTTTTGCCATGTAACAGAAGTGAACTTGTATGTGAAAAATTCACTTTTGGGGTTGTTTTTTTGTTATATGTAAATATTAGCTATTGATGGGTCTGACCACAAGTCATCCAGGCACTGCTGGTATATTTCATAGGTTTTCCTATATGCCCTCTTAGACGTGTCATGAGCAGTTCTGTTCCCTTTATTCTTTTTCTCTTTGGCTTATTTGTATTTTTCCAAAGTTCATCCAAATTTGTCTTGGAGGGCAGTCTGGAACTTCAGTGTTTTAAGGCTGTAATGTTCAGAGATAAAGCATTCTAGAGCTTCATGCTGTTTCCACTAATGCTTATATCTCAACAACACGTTCTCTATGCCAAAGAAAAGTTTTCGGTGTTTCGTTGGGAGGGTACTTTGTTTTAGATGTTCTTCTCTTTAAAGCATTGCTAAAGACGTCTGGCATTTTAAAGGGCAGAGTCTCTTTGTTATATAACTACCATGTAATTGTAAACTGTTCACATAAGAGAAAACAGTTATGTCTTGAATATGCACTGCTAATAAATAAAATGAGAAGAGTGAGCCATTTGGCATTGGTTTGAATCCCTTGTAGCCTAAAATAAAAGGAAGGATTTTCATACTGGAAAATGATTCATTAAGCACTAATGTTCTCTCTTTAGTAGGACTTTGCTGTTTTCCCCTTGGCAATATACACTGAATGCTCTGCAGACATGAAGGGCCATCTGTGTCACCTTGAGAGTAGTTCGGTGCCAACGCATTGCTCTGCTATACAAAAAGCACTAGCAGTAGCTTTTCCTTGTACCTAAAGAGGCTGGGCAGTTTTGTTTTATATATAGCCTGTGCAGAAAGAAGACTTTTCCAACCCTAACCATTTTATGATTACCTTCTGGATGGTAATTAAAGGCACCTCTTAAACTCCAGATCTGAATTGCCCTTTACAGGACTACTTGTCTCTGGTTTAGAGGTAACCCTAAAGAGCCCAGCCATCCCTTTGCTGGAACTGGTCCTTGCGCTTGTACTTCAGAAGTACTCTAGTCATACATTCATTAAATTGTTGTGTAACTATCACCAGTGCCCTAATAGCTCTGGGAAATATTGCACAAACCAGCAAATGATACATACTTGGGTGATGATTGATGTGCAAATAAGCATTAATAGGCTAAGATCTAAAAACTGAATAAGAGTCAGCTATGTGGAGGTAGTTTTATGTGAAGTACTGTGCAATAGCCCAAACATATGTGCCTAGGAAGGCAGACACATATTTTCCTTCACCGTGTGATTGTGCTATCAGCAATCTATATCACTGATTCGTATTGAAGCCATCAGCACTTCAGTTTTGCACATGGTTTGTAATAAGATCAAACTGAGACCGACATTAGGGAGGTGAGAATGACACTGAATTACAGTGAAACAAATGTAGGAAAGATGCAGGAAGTACGGGATGAAGCTGGACATCTGAAAGCCATAGGGAGAACAGAAGAGAGTGAAGAGGGAGAAACTAATTGGAAAAAGGTGTATAGTGAAGGAAAGCAGGCTGTGGCTACCAGCTGATGATACAAATATTAAGTGTTATATTAAGATATTCTGCTGTTAACCAAAACCTCAATGGCATTCTGATGTATAAAATAAAAATAAGCAGAGATGAAATATCTTTAAATACATTTTTCAAGATGAAAACGTTCAGAGTATTAAATAAGGCGAACCACTAAAAACAGTAATGGAAGGAATGGGAAGACAAGCGTGGCAAGAGGAAAGACTGTTATTAGGAGGAGACTAGTAGAACATGCCTACAGAAGTAAGCAAAATGAAGAGAGGGGCAAGGTGGAAGACGTGAGTGGAGTTTAAAAATACTTGGGTAAACAGCAGCAGAAGAAAGATAGTATTTAAATTTATGGATGATTTTGGCAGAAGTTTAGCTGGATGCATATTGCAGCTACATTTAGAAGAGGATTTCTAATCAGGATAATGGTAGGAATTCACCTATAACAAGGCATGTGCCTCATCTTGCCTGATACTTAGCTAAGAAGCCTATGTGAGAAGTGGGAAGCTTCAGTGGCATAAGCATAAGTCATGGAGGAACCAAGTATTTGATGGTATCCACTAGGCAAAAAGCAATTTTGTGAACAGGCTTTTCTTTGGTTAGGAAGAGCAGACAGAGAGCAGCAAAGTTCTTAATCAAATTTCCAGTAGGAAGTGGAAGACAAAAAGCCTGAACTCCTTAAGGATGGGACATGGTTAGTTTTTGAAAGCATTTCTGTAGTACTGTTGCCAACAGAAGCAGAGATAGAGCTTATTTCTACATCTGTGCAGTAAGATTAAACTTTAAAAGATACTTTAAAACAGATGTCAGAAGAAACACAACCGTCAATTCATCTCCCATTGAAAGAAGTGGAAATACTCCTGTTGCTGTGAAGAAAATGTGTATCATATCTACTCAGTTTTTGCAGGGCTGGAGATAGCTCTACAGAAGCTTGTCCAGTATGTGCTGAATCAGGATGACAGATTTTCCAGTGTCTTAACACTTCATTTATACTTCAGAGGTTAAGCAAAAGTTTTGAAGAAACGGAGAATTGTCTAGTGTAGTTTTGGTTTTTTGCAGGAGTGAAATAGATGGTTAAGGATTAATATATTATAGTAAATACATGTGAAGAGCAATTGAAATAAAGAAGGGGAACATCAGGAGTACAGGAAAAAAGTCGGTCATATTAGATTTAAGGCAAAATTCCATTCAGAATCCTGCATTCTTCAATCATAGAATCACAGAATCATAGAATGGTTTGGGTTGGAAAGGACCTGAAGATCATCCAGTTCCAACTCCCTGCCATGGAGGGCATGCATCACCCTAGACCATGTCACCCAAGGCTCTGTCCAACCTGGCCTTGAACACTAACGAGGGAGCATTTACCATTTCTTCGGGCAGCCTGTTCAGTGCCTCAATAAGTGTTTGTATCGCTGTTACATACTGAGAGAAAAGGAGGAAAGTGAAGTTAAAGACAGAGCAGGCAAGTACATTACTAAATTTTAATGACTGTCATGCTCTATATTCAGGTTTTATCTTTGAGAACATGAATCTTTGAGTATGGTTTTTTTGAGACCCTGTATACAAAAAGACAAAGAGAAAAGGAGAAATAACAATCAGACAGAGCATTTTAACCATTATTAACTAAGTCCCAGACGAAGGGGAACAGTGAGGATCAAAAAAAATCTCTTAGTGCAATTCTGTGTGTTGATTTAAATATGTAAATATTTATAAATATTTTAATATTTATAGATATAGACACATTCAGAGCATAAGGCATACAATTTTCTGGGTTTTTATTTCCTTTCCCTCGCTTCATCCTAGGTCGTATTCCAGACAGTCTGAAAAACTGTGTTAACAAAGATCACTTGACTGCAGCTACACATTGGGCCAGCATGGATCCCGGAGTTGTTCATCCAGAGCTTAATGGTGCTGCATACAGGTAAGCAGGCTGCAGGTGTGAAAGAAATAACCTCCTTAATTCAGAGGTAGGTTTTGAAGAGTAAATAGAAGACCTTCCTGTTAATAAAGGAAATGGTTTTGGATTAGGCCACAGCTATATTGTTTTCATAACTGTTGCATTCAGGAGAATGATCTCATTTTACTGGTTGAAGTCAGGCAGTGCACAGCTATGTTTCCTTTTCTCATCTTTTTTTGTGTGGTTAGTAATAGCTGAAAAATACACAATTTTTTGTATATTCACTTAAAACCGTTCTGGTCATTTCCAGTGATTGCAGTAGAAGTGTATGTTCCTTTTGCTGAAGGTAGTGATGCAGCAGGAGGTTACAAAATAATAAACTATTGTTACGTGGTTTTGTTGGCTCCAGACACAAGAGCGAACAACTGACTCATTAGTGAATAAAGTGCAATAGCCTGTGGTGATTGTGGAAAGATGTTTAAAACAGTGCTTTCTAAGTTGCATGTTTAATTTTTAAGCAAAAGCATTACGGGGGCTTGATCTGTGTATTCTCAATCAACTGTGAAAGCAGCTCTTAATAATTAATAGAAAAGGGCTATATTTTGCATCTAATATGTGCGTTCCTTAGTTACTTTGTTTGCTTGAGAGTCTTTCCTGACCTTTTATCCCTAGCAGCTGTTCCAGCAGCAGATTTTTCCTAGTAGTCAGCTTCATGCAGTTTTTATTTATGAAAAATGTCTGCAATTTTTATCTTTCACTATGGTATTTATTTGTAAGTAGGATGAAAGTAGCTGAAAAAGCTACAGACAGCTGCTTCCTTCAGTGGCCTGAGGGAAGGGACAGTGCAGTCCTTTGATGATTTTTTTGTGCCTCTTTGTACTAATCTTTCCACTGTCCTTCTTATACATCTCTCTTTGTCCTTCTTTAGGAGAGCTACTGCGTACCTTTAATAGATACAGGTTGGGGGGGTTTTGTGTTACCCCATTTGAGAACCCAGAAGTGCACTGCTGAGAAGTGAAGCAAAGCTCTTGTGTCCCAGTGACTTCTGACAGTCTCATCCAAAAGCTTTGGAGAGATGATGGGGGGGAGCATCATCACCTCCTGCCATAATCTCTTTGTCAATAGCCAGAAGTGAACCAAAGGGAAAGAATAACTGATTTGGTTAACTTGTGTGTTATCTCACATCACAGCAGGATGTTTATTTTTGGAAAAAGTGCCAGTAGCCCTAAATACCTGAAGAAGGATGTTCTTACTTACTTAAATGAAAGCTACAGGCACATGTGTTCTTCTCCACACAGCATGTGGTTTCATTGACTTCAGTTTAGAGTACATAGGTATAGCTGAATGCAACTGAGATTTAAAGGCAGGTATTGCTGAACTGGAGGTAGTAACACCAACCCAGTCGTGGCAGTTGTTGGCAGGGTTTCGTGCCCAAATAAAATGCAGTTGTTTGTTCTCGTTTGTGGAGGAGTTACAAGTCCAGCAGAAGCAAGCTTCACAGCTAGAAATGGATTTTGACTTAGGAATGGTTAATGATTTACATGGTAAAGACCATATGTATTTAATTTAAGCAGGATAAACACAGAATGGAACGCCTTTTTTTAGGCATTGTTTCAGTCATTTTTTTCAATAGAGAAAATTAATCATAAATTCTGACTTCATAGTTGTTTTAAATGCAAAATAAAACTAATTTTTGGCATTTGTACAGAGCAGTCGTACAACAAATAATAAAAGCTGTTTTTTGGAGGGGTAGTAGAATAGTGTTTAAGTATGGGTGAAGGCATTTATTTTTTCATGTAGTATAAAATATGCAGAACTTGAAGCTTAGGCTATGAAGAAACTGGCTTCTGTAGCAATTGCTGATGGTTAATTCCTTCCTGGATTAAGTACAGAATTTGTGTTGATGGTTTGAAACATATTTTTCTATCTTTTGTTTGCAGTCTCAGATTAAGTTCAGCTAACTGAGCTCTGGAGTCTCTCACAGGCAGTATGGTGTTTCAGATGTGGTAATAACTGTATCATAGTCATGTAATTGCATTAGAAGATAAGACCTGGGATAATAATTTATATGTTAAAAAATGCAAATAGCTCTTTCAGTGAACTTAAACTAATGAGGGTATTTTATTCTAGATGTATCATTCACTTGTATTTTGATGTAGGACAGGACACTTAAATTATCAGATATTATCACAAGCAAAGAACATTGAGCATTCGTCAGCAGAATATAATCTGGATCATCTGAATATCATTGTATTCTGTGGAAAACAAAAGCATTTACTGTGTGAAATGCAAGGTGCCCTGTCAACACAAAAGGTCAAGTGAATGGGACCTATCCCATGAGTAAAGATTAATGATATTCCTGAGAAGGAGCTATTTGTGGTAGTCTCAGTGAAGCAGCATAATACACCCTGGTTTTGTGTTTTTACTGTGTATTTGTTACTAAGCTATCTGATAAATAACCACCTGCTATTTCCTATGTCACAGAGCATGCAGGTTATAGGGAAAGTGAAATTTGACAGCCAGCAGTGATTGTGCAATTTATAGACACATTGACATATCTTTCTGCCTTCTAACAGGTAAAAGATGAAAATATCTAGGTACTGGAGAGATGCTTGGATGAGAATAGTCAGATGTTGTTAATTTGGGAGTTATTTCATGTTGAGGTCTTTCACTGATGATTTTCAGCCTTTAATGTAAGCATGCATTACAGATGCAATGATAACATTACGTTGCTGATAACAGCATGCACTTCAAGCTGGTTTGGGACAGACTCAGTTTCTTGCGTAGAGCTTAATGTAGTTCATGGTGCTTCTGTAGTTTAAACAAATACAAGAGATTAACATAAAAATAGTTACCTTTTAGCTGTAATTAAAAGGGCTACTGCATTTTTCTTCCTACATGAAGAAGAATATGTGGGGGAAGGCAAAGAAAGTGTGAAATAGTAGTAGAGGAGGTGAAACTGATCTCTCACTTCTGCTTTCACAAAAATTTAATGCAGTGGACATTTTACCTGGAAAACATTTGACTTACTGCTGCCAGAGGAGGAAGATTGGGAGCAACTTTATGGAGTGCTGGAGGGAATGTATTTGCTGGTTAAGAATAGAAAAACAATAAATAGTAATTTAAAGGAAGGCTCTGTAGGATAGAAATGCCCACATGTAGAAGCTGCTGAGTTTGTACTTCTTCCTTTCAGAGATACGATTTAAACAAAACTGATGATTAAATTAAAAAGGGGCAAAAATTATGAAATGAGAATGACAAATAGGATTAAGAGTTGTCAAGCAAAATACAGTGTCTGCAGGGGGTATGTTATCTGGAATTTGGCTGCTGCCACTATGTAGCTTTAGAGCAAGGAAAATGATTGTAGGGCTTTTCAGTGTTACTGAAAGTCCATAGGAAGCCTGTGTCTGAAGAGAGGTGATGGCAGAATCCAAATTATTATAACTTGGTGTCCAAGGGGAATAGTTTTATATACAGAAAGAATATTTGGAGTCAAAGGAGAAGTACAGATGTGTAGTTTGAACTGGTTAATGTGCTTATAAGGTAACTTAATGCTCTGATTCAGCATCGTCCATTTTCATGAGGGAAGGTTCTGACTTCTTTCTGAAGAAAAGGCAGTTGTAAAAGTTGCTGTCTCCTTGATTCCTCCGAGCTCCAGTGTGCTGATGCTCAGGGAATATGTTGTTAGAAAGTAGAGGTTCTGTGTTAGTAAAAGTTGCTGTGTTGGGCTTTTTTACATGGAAATTTTTGCTACATCATGTTGTGGTTTTTTGCAGAGTACCTAGAGTTACAGATAAGCTGTTGCAAACTTAAATATGAATAAATAAAGTAATACCCAGTCTAACAGTTTTCATAGGAGTTGAGGCAAATTCGATTAATGAGATTCAAATTGAGGTACTGAAACAAGCAACTAATTCCATTAGCAACTGCAAATTAATTCTAAGGAACCTCTCTGGAGGAAGAATTAGCATAGGAAGCCCGGTAAACTTGCATACAGTTGGGAACAAAGTTATCTGGCCTACGGGTGGTGTGATCTTCCACATACTGGTTATCCATCCCAGGATACAGTCAGTGTTACGATCTGTAGTAGTCTTTCCCAGGATGTTCAGGCTAGTGTCTGTTGTCTTCTTCATCCCTGTGCAGTGGTGGATAGCCATGATGTTTCTGTGGTGGAAGAACAAGCAAATGCACTTTCATCAGGCTTTTTTTCTCTGAGTTTTGCATAATTTCTGTTAATTCATAATAATTCATTACTCCAGAAAAGATGCTACTGAAGTGGAGTGAAATTCCCTGGTGCATTCAGTGTTCAGACATAGAATAGAATCATAGAAGAGTTAGGGTTGGAAAGGACCTTAAGATCATCCAGTTCCAACCCCCCTGCCATGGGCAGGGACACCTCACTCTGATGAGGTGAAAATCCACAGCAGAATAATGTGGTGTTTCAAAAAGTTTGGTAAGTTTACAAGTGTCTTCTCTCCCATTTAGTCCTATGTAAATCCTAGGGTAGCAGCTGCCACAGTGAGTAAGTGGTAGGTTTGTGTGTTTAGGCTTTTAAATGGATAACACTCATTAGGATACTTGGGTGAGCACAATATAGCAGGAGAGAGCAAGAGATGAGTGTGTGGCTTTATGGTAGGGAAAGGGAGGCAAAGGGCCAGTGTTGAGTGGCAGCATGAGGTAACTCGCAAATGGGTATTGAAGTATTTAACTAAAGAGAAAACATTCTTATTAAAAGTGTTCGTGGATAGTTGTTGTTATAAACATCACTGTTAAATACCAGAGTTCATCAATTACATTTAACTTCAGGATTGAAACAGTAGATTTGCGAAGTTTATTTTAGCCTAATAATACCAGAGCTGAAACAGAGAGTGGGTTTTATTCCTGAATTCATTACTTAGGCCTCAGTGTTCTTCCAGATATAAGTAAGAAATCTTTAAAACCATCCAGAGTTTTTGTGTTAGCATCTCTCTCTCACTTGCAGCCTCCTTAAAGCACTTGTCTTTGTATAACTAGAACTGATTCTCTTTCAAACAAGTACAGTGGCAAGTCTGATGCTGAGCAGCTTTTGTTACTTGAATGCAGGAGGATTGAATTGTGTGGGTATCATTGCTCTTTTGGGGAGCCATCAGAGTGCTACTACTGCAGGATTGGTTTAAAAAAATATTTTCAAGCCACAACAGTGAAATTGTATAATTTCTACAAGAGAATGTCCCTGCAGGTCAACTTGAAGAGAAGTTATAGAGAACAGATAGGTATTGCATTGACCTAGCCTGAATTACTTCCTGTTGCAGTATGTTTTGAGTGGGGCAGTACTTCCAGGTTGTTTACTTTATGTTGTCACTCGTGCAATTAAGTCTGAAGATAGACCCTAGGAGACCTTTATTTCTTGTTTAGGTAAGATATAGCATCTGTTGCTTTATTCATCAGCATCTGTGTATGCTATCACATCTGGAGCTTAACCAACTGTCTTTCTTGCTGGTCTGAAAACAAAAGAAGCATCTCTGTAGCTCTAGAAGGAGGCAAGGTGAGCTTTCTAGTCAGTTAACTCTTGGGTTTCATGTATGCTCTCATTTTCTTCTCTCAGCAGGTATCCTCCAGGTGTCGTAAGCGTGGCTTCAACTGGCATACCTGCAGCAGTAGAAGGAATAGTCCCCAACCCTATGTCTTTATCACACGGCCTCCCTGCTGTAGCCCACCCGCCCCATGCTCCTTCCCCCGGCCAAACTGTCAAACCAGAAGCTGATAGAGACCACCCAAGCGACCAATTGTAGCCTACGAAAACAGCATTCCCAACATCAGAGATTTCAACTTCAGCGTGTGGAAAACAAACAAAAACAAAACCCTGGATTTTGATTAAAGGCAAAACCATGAACTTACAGGAGGAGACGATTATTGGTTTAGAAACTGGTCCAATATACAGTATAAAAGGAAAAGGTGGGAGACAAAAAAGAAGATTTGGAAGCATTTTTTCCTCCGTATAAATTGTAGTTTGTCCCTGTCCAGTGGACTGATTCACTGTTTCTGTGTCCTATGGGTTCTTTGTTAAGCAAGAGAAGTTAGTAGTTAATTATACCATGAATGTACTTGTCTGTGTACAGTTTTTAGAACATTAAAAAGGGTTTGTTTGCTTAGCTGTCAACAAGGAAAAACATAAGGGAGGCATTCAACAAACCAATTTTGAGATTAAAAATCCTTTCTTTTATATTTCAAACATGCCCCAAAATGAGGCAGTCGGCAAACTTCTCAGGACAATAAATTTTTCCCATTTTTCTTTCTACGCCACACAGTGCATTGTTTTTTCTACCTGCTTGTCTTATTTTTTAGAATGATTTAGTAAACAAAAAGAAAACAGTTTTCTCCTCATTTTGGCATGAATTCCCTTATTTCCAAATGAAGAAAACCTTGCAAAAGAGATTTTGAGGAAAACAAAAGGTTTTGTATAAACGAGCATTGTGCTTTTTGTCACCAGTTAAGGTATATATTATTGGTGGGATGCGAAAAAGGCACTAGACTACTGAAAAGTAGCAGCATTTCATTGCCTACATTGATTCCTTCCTGGTAATGTGGTAGGCTAGCAATATTTTTTGGTTAAAATCATGTTTGTGACTGTAACCATTTGTATGAATTATTTTAAAGAAATAAAAATCCCAGACAAATATCATATGTGTAAAAATTTTTATTTCTAGTAACTGTTTTATTCAACTTTTATTAGGTTTCTTAGCTGTAATTTTTAAACCGATGCTGTCAAGTATTTCATTTTTAGCTTTACTTTGCTCTCTGTTGTTTGTAATAACTGTCTTGGAAGCTTGAGAAAAATAAAAGCAAAAAAAATAATTCTTTCCATACCATTTTTCCCTTTACATTTCGTAAATGTTGATCTTTTTTCCTGTCTTTCTAATGGAGTTTGAAGTTAAGATGGATTTTGATTTGTTACACCGGCATCATCAAGCTACAATATGGTAACAGCGTTTATGCCACCACTGTGGGCAGAGCAGAGGAGGTACAACAGCAACACAACAATAATAATAATAATAATAAATGTCTTTTGCCGAAGTCCAACATGAGAAGTGTCCATTGTTTTATTTGCTTTGGTGATGATGGAAGCGTGCAGCAGGACGTAATCGTGTTTGCTATATTTGAAGGAGTTTGTTTCCTTGAGCCCAGGCAGAAGTTAGATGTTGGCTGGATGCTGGTTTGACCTTTTCCTGTGCTCCTGGATAAGATGTCCTTCATCCCTACACAGCTTAAAAGAGTGAGACAAAGGCTTAGCTGCTGCAGAGAGGAAATCCAGGATGGGAGGAAGTGAACCTGGACATAAACCTCCTCAGTGGTCTCTTGTTCATTATTGGTCTGAACTAGTACTAAGGTTAGTGAGCTATTTTTGTGGGATCTATGAAAACTTACTGTCCTGCATTCCCACAAGTCTACAGAGCAGCCTCAGTGTCTGCTAGGAAGTATTAGAAGGCTGCAAATCATGACAGGCTGAAGCATGTGGGACTGCACCCAGGGAGCACTGTATACAGTGGGATTTTGTCTCCATGGAAGAGTGGAAGGGTTTTGCCTTGAACATTTAAAGCCCCAAATGTCATCCATTACAATCTTATTGTTGGTAAACCCATTCCTGTTCCTTCCATGAAAGAAACCAGAAAACAGCCCTAAAGCTGCAAGTTATCCCAGCAAAGACTCTTCCAACAGCTTTATAGCCAAAAACTTGCAAAATCCCAAATGTGGTCTCCTGCAGTTGAAGTAGGATTTCATATTTCATTGGTAATTCATGTTGTAAGATGCTGCTTTGTCAGTCTGAAAATGCTTCTTTAACGTATGAAACCAAACATGTAACATCTGGCTGCACATAATCACTGTCAGTCTCATTTGCAAGCAAGAGGGTTTGGTTTTTTCCTTCTCTTGCATCAGTTGGACATGGCTTATGTAAGTAAGCTTTGTTTCCAGTGAATCAATAAATTGATGAACTAGAACTGAAGGCACCAGTATTTATTATTTATGTATGCACATCTTGGGCTCAGTTCGAAAGGTTGCTGTTGTTCAGCTGCGTATTTCTGAGTTGTCATCTGTGCTTGCTCAGGCACAAACTGAGGTTTGGAGCCTGAAATACTGCACTGATGGTGTGCTAGGGCACTGCCACGGTGGTGGGACATGCTCGGTATTTCTATGTGTGCTTGGTATGTATCTTGTGGTCTGGCAAGTAGAGAGTAGTCCTGATTCCTGCTTCTACTGAAGACATTCAGGCCATGATAATGACTGGTGGGTACAGGCTTCTGCATTATGGTCTGAAAGATGAATTAAGGCTTGGAGTAAGTAAGTGACTAAATGGAAAAGTTTGCCATAATGAACAAAGGTTGTTAATGCCAGTCTAACCTTCTATCTTTTGCAGCTGCTTTTGTTGAGTAGTGGAAATGTGATTAGATTTCCTCTGTCTGGTAAAGGATGTGCAAAATAAGTTCAGACAAGAAGGTGCAGTTATGGGAGAATACAAAGTGGGGAAGGTGATGGCGGCAGAGGGCCATGAATGGCCTGAGGCAGTGTAGAAGGGTGAAAGAGGAGATTCCTGAAGTACCTGCATCAAACAGGGGTTTTTGGGATAGTGGTGTTTGGATTAATGATCTTGGCCAAGAAGGAGGCCAACCATGCTGAAACCGGTGCTGGTTCCAAGACTCTAGGCATCACCAGTGCACAAGAGACTCTGGAGCACAAGGATTAAAATACGGGCTGTTGGAAGCAGAAAGGGAACAGTTGTGCAAGTGCAGTCAGGTAATTGCAAGTCAAAACAACTTACAAGGAAATGCCATTGGTAGGACTGATGGATTGCCACCGTGGAGCAGCTCTGGGAAAGAGCAGTGTGGTGGCAGATGCATCTGGCAGTGGTTTTGGTAGGGATGGAAATGGATTGGAGATGTTACACAAGACCTGGAGCATTTGGTGTATAGTTTTGGTGATGCGTTTTCGAAAGGGTGAGCTCAGGCTGAAGTCGTAACAAAGACCGACTCAAAACTACTGAAGGTGTGGAGTGCTTATGATGTGAGAGGAGATTGGAATAACTTGGCTTTTCAGCTTCAAGTGAAGGCTGAAGGTGTCCATGCCTATGGTTGGAGGTTGGAACTAGATGATCTTTAAGGTTCCTTCCAACACAAAGCATTCTGTGGTTTGACTGTAAATAGTAAAATGCTGAGGAGGATGGAGAAATGTTAAAAGAAATGCTGCTGTATGAGAACAAATGAGCATAAATGGGATTAGTCCCAGGGAGCTCCTGGGACAGGTTTCCAATTGGCAGTTACTGGGAATCAGTCCCGAAGTCCCTGCAGCTTGGGTTGGATGTTTTGTGTTTGGGGTTTTGTTGTTGGGGGTTTCCTATAACTTTGGTTTTGCAATCTAAAATGTGAGAGCATTGTTTAAAGGTCATACACACTTGCTACCAAACCAGCAACTAGAGGACTTTTTCCATTCAGGATTAAAAGCTTCAGCTTTTTCCTTTAGAATGTTTATTTGAGAAAATGCCTTGTTATTTTCTTGCCCAGCCTTCCACCTCAAATGATTAAGGCAGCCTTTCCAAATGACTGTAACTGCTGTTACCAACTTACTCCTTGCCTCAGACTGAGGGGTTTTCTTCTCTTGTTTAATCTCAGTGGATGCTTCAATAGCATCAGTTGTTCTGCTTGAAGGAAAAGGCTGCACCACCAGTATTTCCTTTATTCAGTTCACTCCAACCTTTCTGCCTTGTGTAAATTGGGAGAGGGAAAAAAGGGTGTGGGGGGGAAAAAAGTCATTAGTTTTCATTCCAAAGAGTAATATTAGATTATTCAGTCTGACCTCTTGGTAAAACCATTACATGGGATATGCTTCTTCATTAAACCCAATGCCATGTTTTAAGTTAAATAAATCTTTCATAGAGATTTCTAGACTTTATATTATAAAAGGTCAAGTGATGGGGGTTTTGCTATTCCTTTGATAGTTTGTTTAAACGGAGGCTAACTGACACTACAGTTTTTAGCTTTATTTAATTTGGCTTTCCGTGTCTCTGAATTCCAGTTACTGTTGTTCCATGTCGAACATGAGGTCATGTAGGCTGACTTGAATTTAGTGAGCAGGTCACATTCTAGCCAATTTGCTGTTGTACTGAGGTCAGTGACACATCTTCCAGGAAGACCAAACTCTGTTATTCATTTGTTTTCTTTCCCAGTTTCTTCCATTATCCTGTACATCCTTTCCTTTGTGGCTCTGTATTTTTGTCCTTTCAAATGACATAGTCCAGCATGGTTTTCTGCAGATGAAATGATAGGATTTCTGATCTTCTCTGAGACTTTCAGCTGCTGTCTTCTTGCTTCCATTCACTTTCCTATTTCCTTGGTGCACTATTTGCCACAAGTAAAGTCACAGGTGCTTTATTGTGAGGGTGGTGAGGCACTGGAATGGGTTGCCCAAGGAAGTTGTGAATGCTCCATCCCTGGCAGAGTTCAAGGCCAGGTTGGACGAACCCTTGACACCATGGTTTAGTGTGGGGTGTCCCTGCCAATGGCAGGGGGGTTGGAACTGGATGATCTTAAGGTCCTTCCCAACCCTAACGATTCTATGATACTATGAAGATGTTGCAGTGAGGGGAAATAGCTGCTGGTGGCTGTTTGGGGAGGCACCTCAGTGGGAGCTGCTGATGGAAAGCATCCCAGCTATCACAGGATGTCCTGCCACTGCCTGCGGCTTCCTGGGGCATTTGTTCCTCCTGCTTATGTTAGCAGTGATCTTAAAGCAGAGACAGTGAGGACCAAGCAGGACTTGGTTATTTTGTTCTCCCTATTTTAAAATAGACTTGATGGATGTGGAACAACTTCTTGTCGAGGTTGTTGCTTACAGGGGGTGGCTGCTGAGCCCTGCTCAGCCCCTTGGACTCTCCTCCTGGCCTCTGTGATGCTGCAGAAGGCTTGGCCATGCAGAGCTGTTGTCTGCTGCCATGCTTAGGCCACAGACCCCAGTCCCTACTCTGATCCCCAAGGGAGGGTTTGAGACCCACACTCCTCTCATGGAAGAATCAAATGCTAAAGGCAACCTCTTACCCTGCTTCAGAGCTGTTGCAGCTGAGCCCGTGTTCTGCTGGCGTGATGTGGGAGGAAGTGGTTGCAATACCAAGAGAAAGTCCAGTGGCTGCTCTCTGGCTGGGTGCAGGGGCAGCAGCATGGTCCCACATCCCAGGGGCTCCAGGAGCCTGCCTGCCTATGGCCAGCCACACTGGAGTGTTCTCTGGCTTCCCACCACACAGGAGCAGGGATGGAGCTTCATCTCCTGCTGCATCCCAGGGCCTGTGGCCATCTCACGTGCTTGCAGGCTCCAAAACGTCCTGGATGAGTTGATGGGGGGGACCTGCACGTGGATTAGGTAAAAGTGGAAGGGCTGAAGGACACTCTGGGTCTGATCCTTGGGCTGTGGTTTGCAGAGCTGGGACAGAACATTGCATGCAGCACTGTGCAGAGGAGAAAGGCCAGAGGGAGTCTGAAAAGTGTCTTGAGGTTGTCTTGAACCCTCCCATTTGCCTTTTGATGGGTGGCATGCATGGGAGGGATGTTAACGTCTGTGCTGTTTGTGCCCGTGTTCAAAGCGCCGTCAGGGCGGAGGGTTCCTGCTTTCTGTGATGCTGGGCTGGTGCTGGTGAGCACTGCGTTATCTGGGGAAGGTAGAGCACAGACACAGCAGTGTTTCACTGCAGGAAACCCAGGACGGTGGCACAATCACACAACACGGTTACAGCACTTAATAAATCCTATGTAGGAAGCTTCACCCTGCAAGGACCCTGGATAACTGCGGCTTTCAGCTGTACTCAAATTGATCTGCTCCTGTTCCTGGGGGTTCGAGGAACCCTTCAGGTGTCACTTGGTGTATAGAGAGCAAGCTCCCAAGATGCAGCCTGCTCGGATGAAGCCGGAGGCAGCACAGGGAAGTCATCACTCTTCATATCAGTCCAAACCCACAAATGGATGTTGCTGCTGTATGCACGGTGATTATTTTGTGCCCTTCCTGAAAAGCAAAGGGGCTGTGCAGCAGCTCCAGTGCGGTTACAGAGTAACCTCTGGGACCGTGTGGGGTCTGGATACTGCGTGGTGCATGTGGTGAATACAGGGAAAAGAAGCTCCTTCAGTGATGTGAGAAATGAAGCCTCCTTTTTCTTGTTGTGAATGGATTTACTTTATGCATCTTCCCAAACTGGGGTTAGTCTGATTTATTTCAAGGCTGTTTGTTAGGAATAGAGGGAACACGATTATAGACCATGCTGGTTTTAGCAGTAGACAAGTGCCTCTCAGACTTGGCAGGAGCTCCATGTTCGTGTTGACGCTGCTCTTGATGTTGTCTGGTGAAAGACCTTCAATTCTTCACATTTTCGGGCCAGTTTTGAGCTCCAGCCTGGGCTCACCTGGTTATGAATGTCTGGAGATAATGTGAAGGTGCTTGGGAAGGCTGAAGTGATGCTTGTGGCCGAGGTTGCTTCAGAAGTTTCTCACCCATGCACAGGCTCAGCTCTGTACCCAAAATAGAGCCTCTAAAGGAAACAAGTGCTTTATCTTGCACTATGTGCTCAGCATAAATTCCTCTTGCTGTAGTGTTCAGGAACAAAGCGTGGCTCAGTCTGTCCCTGGATCTCCAGGGCCATGGAAAATTAATGTTGATATTGGGACTATGATGGCTCTTGGCCAGAGGCTCATGAGCACTGTGAAATCCTCATCCTGCTTTGATTCCATCTATTGGTTTCAGCATGCTGCAGGTTCAGGAGGAAGGCATGGTCTGTTTGGAGCACTTGTGTACCCCAAGCCACTGTGGGGCCTTGGGGCAGTTTATGTGGGGACACCAGTGAGAGGATGGTTATGGGTTAGCTGCTGACACATCATCATAGGCATGAGGCTGACCCTGGTCCCATCATCCTGAGATGCTCTGAATGTACACAAGCTCCATGGTTTATACAGGAATCTGGTTTGATGCATGCCATGTGTAGAAAAGACTCCTTCATCTTCTTCCCTTAGCGAAGTGTCCCTGTTCCCAGGCTGGAAGTGCCTGTAGGGTTGCTCACCCATGGCTTGTGGTGCATCACTGAGGCTTACGTGACATCAGCTCTTTTAGGCAGATAAAACTGCAACCATAATGGACCTGTGCAGATCCCATTGCCCTCACAGGGCTTGGAGCAGCAGCTGCCCTTGCAGATCCTGCTGAGCTCCCAATGGGAACTCAGAGAAGCAAGCCCAGGTCTCCCTGAAGCCACTGTGGGCACCTCCTGATCCCCCCCTGTGTCATCTGTGACACCCGGTTCCTCCCCACAGGCTCCTCTCTAGCGTTTGAATGACACCTTTTGAGAAGCTGCCGTGTTTCTGCCATTAACTTTCAATCCATTTGGGAAAGCATCACTGGGGGTTGCCTTGGTTATGTCTGACAAGCCTGGCAGGTGCTGCTGGGGTGAGCATCTTGGAGCGCTGGTGGGGCAGAGGCAAAGCCAGAGCTGGGGTCAGATGAAGGGGGTGAAAACGACATGGGGCTGACAGACCCATGGTGGAAAGGGAAGGCAGCAGGGACAGAGGATGGAGTGGCTTTTCCCTTGATGCCACAAAGGTTGTGGTGGTGCAGAGGAGCCAATACCCACTCTGAGCAGCACCAGCACTTGGGCACCAGTCTTCAGGACGAGCTGGAGCTGTGACAGGGTGATGGGATATGGAAGTGTCGGTGGTACATGCACCAGCAGCTGTCTAAAGGCTGAAAGATCCTTCACCAGCCTGGTGCCCTTGGAGCCTCCTTGCTCACTGGAGGTGAAGGTGGTGTTTATCTGAGCACTGCTATTTAATGGCTCCCCTGGTCTCTGCCTTTGGAAATAAGACAGAGTTCAGATAGGAAAATTGAAGGCGGCAGGGATGGAAGGAAGGAAATGGGAGTGAAATTCCCCTCTCCGTCTTGGAGATAAGTGACAAAACTCAGCTTTAACTCAGTTACATTATTAGCGCTTTGGGGACTGGCTTTTTATCTTCCTTAAATAGGATTAATACACCGTTACAAACGCGCTGCCTTCAAAGCAGGCGAGCAGCCATCTTCCAGGGCTCTGCGATGCAGCAACTGGGATGCTGGTGGGTTATCCGCACCCCCGCTGCCCCCTCTCAGTGTCTGACTTGTTCTCTGGGCAGGATGGATCCCGCTGGGATACCTGTCCGTATTTCTGTCTACTCTCAAGAGGCTGGCCTCGAGTTTCAATTACAATCTTAAATTACCGGGTCATCGGAGTCAAAGTAGGTCTGCCAAGTTTTTAATGATCTCCTCTCTCTTGTCGTGTGCAGGGGTTTGGGGTTTTTCCAAGCCTCCTTTCCATCCGTGCGCTGAGACCGTCGGTAGCGGAGCACATGGCAGCGGTGGGTTGTGTAACTGGTGCAGGCGGGGCAGGTTCCGAGAGGAGCTGGTGCTCATCCTCCAGGGACTGCAGCAGCTTTCCACTGCCTTCCAGCGCCTTCTGAAGAAATCCAGAACTAATTGCCAAGACTCTTTAATCTGGTCCCTCGGGGCCTGGATTAATCACAGAGTACTTCTGACATCGCTCGCTGGTGGAGATGCTGAGGGTGTTCTGTGGGGTTGGGATGCATCTGGAGCTGTTGGGTGGGTGCTTGTGAGCAGAGCTGGCTGCAGGCACTGGGCTGTCCCCCAGGCTGTCCCTAGGAACCCATGTCCCCTTGCAGAGGGACCAGGCTCTGAGGTGGATGCAGCAGTTTCCTCGATGCTGTCTGTCCCTGTTTGTATAAGGTAGAAGCTGAGTTTGTTCGTTGGTGCTGCATCTTAAGAAGCCTCTTGTCTTCCTACCCTCAGCCAGTGTCTGAGTGCTCTTCCTCTAGTGCCTGCCATTCCCATCAGGAGCCCTGCTTGCCTCTGTGGTCCAGGAGCTGCAACCATCCTGCTCCAGCCCAGCAAGGGCTCACCCCTGAGGCTGTGATGAAGTCCTCTGCGTGCAGCATCCTGATTTGGGCCTTTAAGAAACAGGTTAGAGGAGATGTTAACATGGAAAGAAATAAATTCCAACTTGCAAAATTACCTGTTAGTGTTGCTGCAGCATATCACCTGGCTATAATGAGAGATTAGGTTGGGAATGGCATGTTTCCCTCCCGTTCATTCAGGGCCGGTGTGTGGGCAGCTTCCCGGCTGGTGCAGTTCTGTGCGTGGGTCTCTGCAACAGCACCTGGCACAGGAAAAAGGAGCAGAGAAGAAAGGTGTCTGTGCCTCATGCAGGGAAACACATTGATGGCTTCATTTTCCTTGCTTTGAACTCTGCTGGCCCCGGCTGCATCCCAGGATGCTTGGAGAGCAGGAGTGGATCAGCATGGTGCCTGCACTATGTGTGGTCCACGTGGCTGCCCCCATCCTGGTGCTGGGCGTGCAGCTCTGCTCACTGCAAACAGCCTCTCTGTATAGGCTCCTGCAGGCAAGATGTTCTGCTGGGGCTTTTGTTGGTCTCTCAATAGTGTGCTTGTGGTGGGACTTGGCTGGGTACCTGCAGCACCATCCCTGCCTGCATGGGGAGTGGGAGGATGGAGCAGTTCCCATGGGGTGTCTCTGGATGCTGCGATGAGGCTGCTGGGGTGCTCTGCTCACTGCTCCAAGCAGCTTTATTAGCCCAAAAGTACATTGGAGAGGACGCAGGAACTGGACTTGAGTCATGCCTTGGGTGGAGGGACCCTCTGCCCTATTCAGTGAGCCCTGTGCCAACAAGAGCTGCACAAGCTGGGTTAGCAGCAGTACCCCTGTGCTTCCCGGAGCAGCAGTTCTGAGCATCCCCATCCCTGCAGCCTGGATGTGGCTAGAGGTGTTTCTCTGGCACATGCAGTGGGAGAAGGAAGATCTTTCCCTGATCCCAGCTCTAACGCTATCACCATCCCCTTCTCCACCCACACCCATTGCATTGCCAGGGATGATTGATGTTCCTCATCCTGCATGGCTACAATACATTCATTGTCATGCAGAGGGTGTTGTCAGTTCATTACTGGTATTCCATATAGAGCTGCAGACTTTCTTCAATGTTTTCTTCTTATGTACACAAATCCCTCTACAAGTGCGTTGGCTGGGCTCAAAGTACGTGACCCTTTAAGAAAAGAAAGGACCATTAAGGATGTCTCTGTTGGAAGTGAGCAGCAGAGCAACCATCCTGCCCCTGCTCTTGAGCACAGCTCCTGTGGGCTCCTCCTGCACGGCAGGTACTGCATTCACTTGATTTCTGTTGGCAGGGTCTTACCTTGGGAAGCCACAAATGCCACTGGTACCCCCAGCTCTGGCACCTGAACACTGCCTGGTGCTGGAGGGATGTTCCCTGGTGTTCGAGGGATGTTGGATGGAGCAGGGGAGCATTTGACCCTACAGCCCCTATAGGGTCTCTCAGCCCTCCAGTTGCCAAGGGAGCAGCAAGGTGTCCTTGTACAGTTCTGCAAGGATGTGTTATCTTTGTGGTTTTGTATTCTTTGTGTTCTCTTAAGTCCCTAAATTATGTGGGGAAATCTGTGCCCTGAAGCATTGCCTGTGCTTTTAATGGATCATAGAATTCCAGACTGGTTTGGGCTGGAGAGAACCTTAAAGATCATCCAGTTCCAACCGCTTCCATGGGCAGGGGCACTGGCACCTTCCACTAGAGCTCTTGCTCCAAGCACCCTCACCAAATGTGGGTGCTACTGCTGATGGTTGGGACAAAATTGGGGTGTGCTGAGTTCATGTGGCCTTCGAGCATGGGAAATACCATGAGAAAGTGGAGGAGCTCAAAGAGTGAATAGGCCATAGCTGGGTTATGAGGAAGGGGCACAGATAACTGATAGCATGTGGGTATGTGGGAGGGATGAGGGTAGTAATGCTGTTGCTGGATGTGTTAAGAGCTCCCTTGGGTGTCCTGCCTGTGCTGCAGTAGTGTGAGCAGGGGCATGGGCAGCAGATTCCCATCTGCTGGAGGTGCAGAAGGGCTTGGCAGCTGCATCCGAGCCAGCCTGCTCTTGGAGATGAGGTGGGTGCTGCCATGCTGAGCCATGGGTGGCAGATGCCATGGAAATGTGGATGAGCACCAGAACGTGAAGACAGCACAAGCTGAGGCTCAGTCATCTGCGAGCTGCAGGAGAGGAGATGATGGCGTCTGCAGGAGCCTTCCAAATTATCCAGTGCAAGGAGCAGTCCAGATCCTGCCCAGGAAACCCCTTGGCACCAGAATGTATTTTGCTCCTTATCTCGGGCATCACTAACGCAGGAACATTCCTGGATAGTCCCTAAACTTGTGTAACTCCTGTAGGAACTGGGGGCAGGGTAAAGCCAGGCTGGCACAGCCGGCCTTTTGCTCAGTGCTGGGGCTTGTGGCACATTCTTCTGCCTGCACAGAGCCTGATGCCACTGCTGAAGGGCTGGGGGCTTCACCAAGCTGCTGCTGGCACAGCTGGTTCCTGCAGCACATCTGGCAGAGCCGTGGCTGCCTCCTCCTGTGCCACACCGGCCGGGAGCGTGCACGGGGCTGAATTATTCAGTGTGCAAGTGAGTCTGTTCCCGGGGCTGGGAGGGAGCTGATGAAGTATTTAACTGCTCCCCTAGCCGGGATCAGGCTCTAATGGAAAATTAATGCCTTTGTGTCTCTGGAAATAGCTGCAGTCCTGGTGGGTGCGGGTCAGCATCGCCGGTGCTGGGACATGGGTCCTGGAGAGTGGCTCTTCCTGCAGCATCCTGGGTCTCTTCACAAACCTGGTGTTGACCTTCTTCCCCTCCCAAAGAGCAAGTAGTAGATGAGCGATGAGATTGGTTTTCTTAATACCCAAAGGGGCTCCAGGAAACCTGAAGAGGAGCTTTGGACAAGGGATGTAGGGCCAGGCCAAGGGGAATGGCTTGAACCTGCCAGAACAGGGGAGGCTGAGCTGAGCTCTTAGGCAGAAGCTCTTCCCTGTGAGGGTGCTGAGGCGCTGGCACAGGGTGCCCAGAGAAGCTGT
>JBCJKH010020528.1:0-88584 GCA_039877255.1 Loriculus beryllinus | reverse complement strand
CAAGCGTGTCCAGGTCCCTCTGGATGGCATTCCTTCCCTCCAGCGTATCCACCCAACCACACAGCTTGGTGTCATCGTAAGTGCCAATCTACACATCTTTTACGTACCTCCATGGATGGTGGCACAGCCACTTAGCTCCCTGGGGAGCCTGTTCCAATTCTTGACAACTGTTTCGGTGAAGAAATTTCCCTTAATATCCAATCTAAACCTCCTCTGGCACAACTTGAGGCCTATTTCTCTTACCTTATCACTTGTTGCTTGGAAGAAGAGCGCACCACTCAACTCACTGCAACCTCATTTCAGGTAGCTGTAGAGAGCGGTGAGGTCTCACCTGAGCCTCCTTTTCTCCGGGCTAAGCAGCCCCAGTTCCCTCAGCACCTCCTCAAGACTTCAGTTATCTAGAAAAAGCTCTAGAGGTCTCTTTTGTTGTTCCCAGTAACCCCTTTACTGTCACTGAAAAGATTTAAAATCCGTTCTGGTTTTTATCACTGGTTGTGCAGTTCACTTCTGTTTTCTTTCTGTTGGATTATGTTAATGGATTATTTTAGTCTTGTTTCTACTTCTCTTCAAGGAAGTTTTATTTTCAGATTTTCTTGCAGTAGCCCAAAACAAAACAAAGTTTATCTGATGTTTAAAGAGGTTTTGTAAATAAAAAAGATTAAGAAGGGGTCATTTAGCCCCGTGTTTTGTAAAAACTTTATATTACAAAATCTAACTTGGTCTAAAGTCATCCTGAGAGTATCCTTTTAAAAACAATCTTACTGTTAGCTCTTGAAAGCACTTAGTTTCTGATCCCACAATCATTAATGATTTTAAACAGCAGTAACATAACCTCATGATATTAACAAAAAAAATTCTCTAAACAAAATGCTTCTTTTTTCTGTCATAAAAAAAAACCCAACTTTTCCTTGCTGATTGCCATTTTCCTAGAAAAAATAGATAGTATTTTTAAATGGAATTATACTTTCTAGAAAACAAAGGTTATTTCTAATTCCTTGCTTCTAAACCTACTTTTTAAAACACTGAAAAATAAAAATGTGGATAGATCTAAATATAAATGATTCCACAGTCTGAAGACGTCTTCCTCTAACCACCCAGACCTTCCATTGAAAGCAGTAGAAATTACATGCATATTTGGAGATAGGTTGGAGCTTTTCATATGATGTCCAGTCGGCTTTTTTAACACAGCCTAATAACATTAACCTTTTCATTAGCAAAAGATGCATGACATCTTTTGCCTCAGCTTGTTCTGTACCTTCCCTACCTTTAGGATTATATCCTTAAATGATGCAGCAACTTTAAGGACTATTGGTCTGTATCAATACCAGGGCTGTTGGCACTTGAGCTTGGTTTCTGTGCAGAAGTTCTAGCATCTAGCATTGCCTCTCCGTTCTGTACTGCTCAGCATCTCTAGAGCCATGCATCAAAGGATTTCCTGACTGTATGAGGATATTTACAGGACTTCCTCTGAAGGTTCATGGAGGGATGTAGAATGTTGCCATCCTTATGCGGCCGTTAATGCTGTGAAAGTTTTCTGGAGGTGGCAGGAACTCTTCTTCCTTTTCAGGGAATATGTAGGGAGATTCTTGCATGGACTGATTGCTTCTGAGAACAGATCTTTGTGGGGAAAAGGCATGTACAAGCATCATGATGATGATGGGGAAACTCCTATAGACTATGAAACAGATTAGTCCAAGGTCAGCTGGTAGTAAGGCTGATACTGCAAAATCTCTTGACGTTCTCTCTGAGTAGAACATTTAAACTAATTCTTGAAGATTAGTTCCCATTTGATTTATTCACCCTTTTCAAGAATGGATTACATATTGCAATAAACATTTTAGAAAGCCTTTTTTCTCTATCCATTTTTATCACTTTTATAAGGACTCAATCTGAATAGTTCGGAGCCATAAATGATTCACAAAGCAACAAAAGGGATGTGACACAGGAGGAGATCTCCTGAGTATTGTATATTTTAATCACAGCCAGGAGTGGGGCAAAGCCTCTTAAAGCAGTAGACCTCCATTCCACCATTCCACACCAGGTGCTCCCTTGTGGTCCACTGCACCAATAGCAGGTCAGCCTGTCTTCAATTTTAAGTATCACTTCTCTCCCAAGGAGACCTCAGGAGAAGGTATTGCCAGTACCAGCAAACAGCATTGCTGCTTATTGTCCAGACAGAACTAAAACATATCTTTGTGAATTGGTTGCTCCTTCTCTCCTGGAGACTCAGTACACTGTTTCACAACCCCTGTGCCCGTAAACTGATGTGATTGCCTGAAAGTGGGAACGTTCATTTTGTAACATGCAGAACAGCTAAACCCAGTTCTGGACTATTAAAATTATGTCTCAGTGCCACAGCTCCAACAGCAGATGCAGAGCACATATATTAGTCCACAATCACTTAACCACTGCTGAAATTAAGTCTGTCAAACACATGCCTGGAAGTGGATTTGGACTCTCAGAGGAAGTGTTTCCTCTCTAAGGCCTCAGTGCACACAGTGTGAAAGGGGTTAACAAGGGAGCTACTTTGAAAACAGAGGCAGAAGGTCATTGGCGGCAACAGCAAAGACTCCTACAGCCTGCCAGGGAGAGCCTTTCACCCGTCATTTCCCACCCAGGGGATGGTAAACATTGGCGTGCAGCCATGGAGTCCTACAGAACTTCTCTTTACTTTCAGCATATACATTTATATGTTTTAATGGAAACTGAAGCACAGCAAGTTATTCCTGCATGTCCAGAAGGAGAGAGGGAGCTTCTGTTCAAGTTGAAGAGATGAGGGAAAAAGCCATTACTCATGCTGGAATTTGAAAACATAGAGATATGCTTGTTTAGTGGTACTTCACATGTAACATAGCTGCTGTTCTCAGGCAAACTTTCTCAACTCACAGGAATGTGTAGAATGCTGTCACTTAATCAGAATCCAGAAGAGCTCTTTTATCTGCTATTTGTTAGTAACTAGCAATATTGTTCTTATCTCATTGTCCTTTAGCCTGATGCAGTGCCCTCAGACATGAGAACTTGTAACATGAAAGCACTCATTACTTTGAACATTCCTGTTTGTATTGTCTTCAGCTATTATCTCTTTAGCTTGAATAGGATGCTTTGTATCAATTTTGAGAGAGACGCATCATCTGTAGTAGTCTGTTCTACAATGTTATTTTCACAAATAGAACATTTCTATTTCTAATAAATCTATAACCACTTTGGAATAGAGTCTTCAGTGATCTAGACTAATTCAGATCTTTTTCATCCAATTGATACAATGTGTTATCTCTAAGTAATTTCCCTTGGAATCTGGCTTCTTGAAAATAATGTAAATTAATCATACACACTTCAAAGTTAAAATTGGGACATAGAGCCTAGTCCTAGTATTGGGCCAACTGATTTATCATTTCTGCTAAATCTTCGGATACTTAATAACAGTTTATAAAATCCTGTAGTGTTTATAAATGGAGGAAATTTTCTTTTGGGTTCTTTACAAATCTTTGGCTTCACTTTGTACTATGAATCCTAAGTTTTGGCTGGTGAGTAGTGTATCAAGTAACAAGGGAGGAGATGCTGCTTCTTTCTCCACAGAATAAAACAGAGTGCTTTCTTCTTCTAGAGTTTTTATTAGTCCTATCCATTAAAGTCAGAGAGATGGAATACAATCTGCCTAGATCCAAAGTAGAATCCAGCCTGGTTAATGTAATTAATGCCTGCTTTTATTTTTATCCAGTGATGGTCTAATGTAAAATGCATACACATTCCAGAGAGCAGTATCCAGAAACTCGGCTCCTTGCCCCTTCCAGCTGATTGTTCTTAAGCACTCGGCTACTTTCAGACACAGTCTTGCCCCATGACTCATATACTCCTGGCAGAATAGTAACTTGGCTTCAGCAGAGGCAAGGAAAGATCTATCACCCAAAAAATCCCTGGCCTAGTGGTCAAAGTAATTGCTTTGTAGATGTAGAAGGTGCCAATTAAGTCGCCTTCAGGGTGAGTTTCCACTTTGAGATTAACATAATAACATTGTACAAGATGTTCATGAGGATGGAAATGCATATTGCTTTCACCATCGTTCTGGTTACATGCTTTTCCAGGTAGAAATCCATATTGACTTCTGTTGAAAACATCCGGGTACCTAAGAAATCTCTGCCTAAATATGCATTACACGCAGTAGTGCGTCAACTGAAATGAGGCTGCTTGTTTCTGCAGCACAGGCCTTTAATGTGTGTGACCAGCTACACTTCAGACCCACAGACACTTTAAAAATAAGAAGAGGCATTTGATGAGTAAAGATGCTTACAAGGCTCGTAGCCTTGGAAAGTCAGCAGGTTGTGCCTGGCCTCTTAAGCTCACAGAGATACTTAAATGTGAGATTCAGACAGCCTGAAGAATTCACATAGACTTTTTGTCCTTTCTGTCCTTGGTTGTGCCATGAAATTACGTGTCTGCAGCAGGTCCTTGTCCTGATGGTATTTACTTCATAACTCAACTCATTTCAAATGATCTGTGGTATGTTTAAGTATGTATAAATACATACACCTATCCACATACTGCATCTGTATTCAGAAAGTTCCAATTTTTTTATTTATTTGTTTTTGGTGGAAATAAGTATTTCCAAACCTTTTCTCTCATTTGTTTTTAGAAAGAAAGATATTTCTTGAGGGTTTGGTTTCCCAAATGTATTTCAAAGAGCCCTGGAAAAGTGTTTCGTCTCTGTAGTATCATTTACGTTTTTACTTTCCTCAATTCAAAGCCATACATTTATTTAAAAGCAAATAAAATCTGTTGCATTCAATTTCAAATGTAGAATGTATTTGCAGTGTTGCCCAAGTTCTTTATGCCCTAGGAATAAATGTCAGCCATCATGGTGACAGTAGAATTGAGGTGTGCACCCTGTGAAGCAGTGAGGGCAGGTACATCCCAAGAGGAGCTTCTGCTGCAGAGAAGCTGCCTTGTTTGCAACCCTGGGTTCCCTTTGGGTTTTCCTGTAGTACAGGAGGTTTAACTGTAAGCTATTGCTTCACATGAGCATCACTGACATATGTTGCTCCACCAGCCTTTTTATATACCGTGCTGTACGCAATACCAGGCTATCAATGACATTGGTATTTTGCCTTCAGGCCTCTACTCAGACCTCACTGGCGTCTGTATCACTAGGATCACAAGTTTGCACTTCCCACAGGGGATTACAGTCCCAGTCTGCTATGGGGAAGGACAGCTCTGTGGCTGCATGACAACTATATCAGGTGCTATGGGGGCTCCCACCATACCATGCTGTGCTATGGGGGAAAGGTAGCAGCTCTTAGTGCTGCTGGTAGAGTGCTCCTTCTAGAGTGCTCCTTCTAGGAGTTGATGAGACATAGAAGTGAAAAGAGCCCAAAGTTACAACAAGAATCTTAAACAACTGTAGCTAAAATGTAGAGATATGAAATTTCTCATACATATCGTAGAATCATGGAATTGTTTAGGTTGGAAAAGACCATTAAGATTATTGAGTTCAACCATTTCAGCTTTTTAAGTTATCCAGACAAATATCTTAATTTTAGATGTGCCAGAGAGTACTTTTGTCCGTATCAGACTTTCAGGATAAAAGACATCTGGATAAATATTTTCAGATTAATTGGGGCTGAGCTTACTTTATGTTCATTGTGCATTCTGGTAAGCCCTTACTCAGCAGCTAACCCACTGGTGCACACATATCCCGTGTTCACCCTGCTGTATGCAGACAAGTACACTTCTCTTACTTACATGCCCCAGTTGCTCTTTTTATCCTTACTTTCTTGTTCAGCTCTGGTCATTAACTCAAATCATGGCATTTGTTCATAAGTTTCTTTCTCAACTGATTGAAAACAGTCTCTTGTAATAGTTTTTTACACCAAGTTTCTACATTTTTTAGAGTCCAAGCTGGAAAACTGTTTTATTCATAGTAGTCTGTATCAGTTCAGGATGCTAGCAGAAGTCTGTTAAACTCTGACCCATTGGTTACATTTGCCTCAAAATGGTGTAGACTGTTTCTTTTTGAGAGTGACTTATTCAGGTTAATTTTGATGGTCATGTTTCATTGAAAACTTTTAAAGTCAATCTTCTTTCTCATCTGGAAGCAGCTGTAGACTCCACATTAAAGCCTCTCACCTGGAGAACCAGCAGTATTTAATCCATTCTTTGAGGCAGTATTTTCTTTCTGCATCATTTCTTTTTGTTAAACATGGTTTGAAGCAGAAATGGGCCCAAGTTCCATGGGAGAGAGGTCTGTGGTGGCCTTCATGGTTTTGCTTTAGTTACTTTTTTTCTGTTCAGAACTGAAGTCTAACAGAGAACCCCAGGAAGTGGGAAGACTTCCTGTTAACCAGACTCTGGTTTTCTAGTAGCACTGGAAAGCTGGTCTTCATTATAAAGCCAAACTGTAAGTGGTAAGGCTCAGATTCTCTAGTCTGATGAACTTGGGAAGAGACCAGGCAATCACAAGGGCAGCTTCAGGGCATCTCAACATGCAGCCGACCATGATTTGGTCCTTGGCACAAGTTGGAGCTGTATGTTCTCCTTTTCTCAGAGACTGGGCATAAGTGCTGTGGGAGACTGTAAAAGAACTGATAATAGTCCCCAGTGGGAATATTAGGATGCTAGATGTGTTGGTTTTGTGGCTACCTAAACACATAAGAGTAGTACAAAGCAACTGGAACAAGGCCCAAGATTTGATACTCAAGAATATGAGTGTTCCCCCAGCTAGCTAATAGCAACAGGTGACTGAGAAAGTAGAAATGTACCAAGATCCAGAATAAGACTTGTATTCAAAGGCACAGTCACAGGCTGCCACCTTTTTAATGTTTTGTTTCTTCTGGTGTTGTGGACAGAATTCTTCCTTGCAGTAGATGTGTGACTTGACCAGCATAAGAAGCCAGTGATGTTTATTTCTTAATGCCATTGTGGTTTTTTTCAGCTCTGAGACAGATTATTAGAACTTGCTGTTTCTGTCTACAAATTTTGTTTGATTATTGAGTCTTGAAGTATGACTGAAGAATGGCTACTTTTTTAAAAGCCTGTCACTCTCAGTGTTGTCAAGTATGGTTGTAAATACATGGCTATATCAGCACAAGCCTCATTGCATGCAAGGCTCACCACTTCTTTAAAGAACTGAGTTGTCCCGTATTCCATAGAAGACTGATCTGCTCAGAGATAAGAGCATCCTGGTTTTGGTATTATACACGACAAGCCCTGGCAAGTCTTTCTTTCTCTTTCGAGGGCTCTGGATCAGGTACAGCAGTGTTGCTGATAGTATTTTTGCTTTTTGCTTTTTGTATAAAGATAAAACACTTTTCAAGTGAAGTTTCAGGTAGTCTCTCAGAAATGTTCTCTGTATGGTGTCAGTAGAGAATTCTATGAAACGTCCTGCTTAATGGAAAAAGTATTTCCTTGTATTAGCTTTGAGGTGAGTTTTGAATTGCCACTAATGTTTGAGAATATTACCTCAAGAGCCAGTTTTCCTTTCTAGTAGCCGTTGCACACAACTGCTTAGTGCACAGGAACTTTTGAGGTAAAAACCACTGGATGTAGTTAAAGTATCTTCTGCTAGTGTTTTATGTGCACACATGATGAGCAAACACACATTCACTCCTACTGACAACGGATGTACCTAGAAATACTCTTCAGTAGCACCATCACACTGGGTTATGTGGTTCTTCCTGGAAATAAAAAAAGCAAAATTCTGGTTACCTTGGTGTGTATCAGAGAAATGAATGGCTTCTTTATTTGTCAAGTTATCTTGCAGTAGATGCTAAATCTTGCTTTCTTCAAAGCACAAATGTCTTACCATCAAAAAGAGGAAATCACATTCTAAAATAACGTGATAGTGGGTGGTACATGTGATCAGAATTTACATCTTCTATAAATAGTTATTTTTTTCTTAACAATTTAATGAAATAATAACAATTCTTCCGTTTTTTACAAAGCAGTTAATAAAGCTTGTACCTAAAACAGCATCAAATGTGAATAAAGAGATAAAATTGCTATTACTATGTTCACTTCGTGAGACACACAGAACTTGAAAGGATGTAATTTTCATATATATTAAACCTTTTGTCAGAAAATAAAGTGCTTTCTAAAAGCCAGTGTACACTTCTACTTTTAAAGGGAAACTATTTTAATGTTTCTATAAACAGACAAAATATAGTCATGTTTCTCTAAGAAAGAAATGTTCTTTTCAGCCATACCTATCTCTGCAGTTGAACTGAAAACACAGTAGTGAAGAACCTCTACTCAAAAAAAGTGATTAGACAAATACAACTATTTGAGCTGAAATTATCCCTGAAAACTAAAGCACATTTTATAATCTAGTGATTATTACTTTCTTCATCACAGTAAGAAACAGTAATAGGTAGGTATTCAGAGATAAAGAGAGTCCAAGGCTTGCTTCATAATGCTCAGCAAATGATTTAAGGATAGTGATGGGAAAATACAGTAAAACAGTCCCCATCACATGAAGCAGACACACTCCACTTTAAAACCAGGGTAGAGGAATGGTTGAATTCATTGTATGAGGGCTAAAAAAGCCCACATTATCATCACCTATCTTGGCCTTATTACATCTTTTGGACAGGTGGGTTTTTAAAGAGCTCTTTCCCCATGCTGGAGGTTGCTGTGTGATGTGCTGCAGGGTGCAGTGGGGCATCATCCCTCTGCTCCTTCATCATATCTTCTCTGCTTGCTCGCCCCTCCAGCACACCCCAGACTGACTACCCATTCTCTTGTCTCCTGGAGCACACAAATAGAACAAGTTTCCCTATATGGCACAGGTGTGCTCTGCTCCCACTGGTCTTTGCGGTGTCCTTGGAGGACTTGGTGGCAAATTATTCCTAAGCAATTTCTGATGTTACGTTGACTTCATTTTAGGTAATGTTACACTGTCAGATCAGAGCCATTTTTAAACAGGTTCATCTAAGAAATTACAAATTTTCTTTTCCACTCTGTGGAGATTCAATGCTCTGTTTCCAGCAAGCAAGACGGAGGTGTATTAGGGAGAGAGAATCTCTACACAGTGGAGAGTAAAGCCAGGTTTTAATCAATACACAAGTCTGCAGGCCCAGATTTTTAGCCATCTGTAATTCTGTCCTTCCCAACTAGTCTGTGACAAATGTCAGGCTTAGTTATACACCTAAGGAGAAATTTTCTACAGAGCTTGGGAAAGATTCTGCGACTCATTTTAGAGTCTGAGACCTGAAGCAGAAGCCTTGCAGTAGCAGTTCCATAATGAAGTTGGAAAGATTCCACTTTGAATCCTCCTGAACTCTTTGAAGTGAAGTTGGGAGGCTGTGAAGCAACACTAAAGAGCTATATTCTAGATACTACAACATGTATTAGCTATATTCCCACATTTTTCCTCAAAAAGAAAGGACAAAAATAAATGAAAAGGAGTCAGTAAGATGCCCCAAAGATAATGGAAAACCCTGTTAGTGAGAACCGAAAAAAATAACTTGAATTTAAAAACCATATTAGGGGACTTAAAAAAATCCAAATAATCTTTTGTGAGGTTGAAATGCTTTAATGCTTTAAGCAATGAAATGAGCCAGTGTCTAATGGCAAATATGATTAACAAAATCATCAGCAAAAGAAGTACAGTAGAAACCACAATCACAAAAGCAAAATGTTTGGAAGGATATTATTTGGATTCAAGGATGCTTTGTGTGAATTTAAGCATCCTGCTAATTGCCTTTGTGGCATGATTTCCATGAAAGCTAGTATTTTAAAAGATTTATAGGCCTCTTCAAAGTCCCCTCAGAATTAATTAGAGTAGAATTAATCTCATCCAGCTTTGGATGTCTAAAAGGAAGATGTCTACATGTGGGCCAGTTAGTTAAATTCTCCTCATAGATAGCAAGCAGTTGCAGCATTTGTTCATCTGACCTGTACAACATGCTTTAGATAAAATAAGACTAGCTGCTGGGTGAGATGAGGAGTGGGCCATGCCTCCCCCACCCCATTGCCCTCCTGGAGCCCCTTCTGAATCAGCAGGGGTGAGGGAAGCACAGCAAAATGCTTTCTCTCTGGAGTGAAAGGAAGACCCAGGGCCACAGTGTGACTCACTGGCTAGTAGTCTAAAGAGTGCCAGGAAGTGTTCATGGGTACTGGAGCTCAATTGTCTATACTGCTAAATTATTAGAATAGTTCCTGGAATGGTTTTAAGTTACGCCAACCAGCCTTTCCCCACAGAGTTCCTAGGCACAGTTAAGCATGGACCAGACATTCCCAATAAGCAGTTTGCATGCGGTCACCTTTTTTGAGGGGCTGAGAATTTAATAATATGGACATAGGCCACTCTGTGCCTGTTGGTCTCAGTGCCAAAGGAACATTTCCTGTCCCATTTAATTTCCTAGCACAGACATAGTCGCTGTGTTACAGTCTGATCCCTGCTTTGTTCCTGTAGCTGTGCAACTGAGCACTGGTCTGTACTTAAAGCCTGTGGCAAACCAAAATGTAGTCTTCTGTGTCTGTTACTCAACCCCATCCCTAAACCTCTGTTTGTCTTTTTTTAACTGTATGCTATTCAGACAGCAACTATATTTGGAAAGGGCTGTGTATTGTGAGATCCATTTAACTTAAGCAGTTTTCCAAAAGCTAAAATCTGCTCTGTAAAGTAAATGGAAATTAAATGAGACTCACACAATGCCTAGGTCTTATGTTCACTTTGCTAGTGAGCAGATACTTACCACTAGTTTGACTTTTCAGCAGGAACAGGTACCATGAACTACAGGATTGAAACTCCTGGGGCTAGATGATCCCAGATAGCAAAATCTGTCATGTATAATAAGGGAGAAAGCTGTATTTCAAAATCAAGTTCTTTTTCTTCTCTGACTCTAAATGCAGCTGTCCCCTTGCTTCTTGGCTGAGCACATTTCCTTCTTTAGGGGGTCAGACACAGTCTCAGTAGACTTTTGCAGATGTCCTTTTCCTTTCTAATACCTCTCAGATGTACATTTCATTTTTCATCCTGAAGTGCTGCCTTAATCTACTGACATTTAAATTATTAGAACCAGCGATCTGCAGCTACTGATATCGTTTTTATCTCACATCATCCCATCTTATCTGGGTAGAGAAAACACAAATGTGCACTGGAAAAAGAGCACAGTTACTCCTTTAAGTATGTACTCCTTCCAGTGTATGAAGTATTCTCATTCTCTTTTGTATGTTGCTCAGACTATGAAATACAAATGTCATAGGGTATCCTCAGGACAGGCAGAGTGGGCTGAGAAGCTAAGGGAGGAAAAGGAGCTAATCTGACCCAGGAGCCTTCTGAGGAAGAAAAAGAGGGGACAGTGTGAAATTCAGGGCGTTTGAGGGTGTGAAGGAAGCAGACAGGGAATGTGAGGGAAGGCAGAACACATTGGACATGGCAGGGCAGCAGGCTGAGTCTACCTGGGTGTCTACACATGAGCAAAAGGGGGGGTTAGTCATGTTGGGTGACACTGGCAGGGGGGACACTGGCATGTGGTATGAAGGCAGAGGTAGGGGAGAGGAGCCAGGAGGCAGGGGACAGATAGGGGGAACCTGCCTGTTGTAAGAGAGGAGCAAAATAGACCAGGCAGGGTGAGGAGAAGTGAGGAGGAGGCAAAAGAGGGAAGCTTATTTGATGGGAGGACTAAGATGTGACATGGTCACTAAAGCCTACAACCTCTCAAGTATTCAGGAGTCTTGCGCTGAATTTAGGATCTCTGTCAGCATGTATTTCCTACAGAAATCACCATGTGCTACATCACATGTTTTTCAGACTTTCAAGAGATAAATTTAATGAAATGTGCCAATGAAGGTGGTTGGTTTTTTCATCCTAAAAATGGGACTTTATCAAGCAGCTCTTTATCAAGTGCTGTATCTCTCAGGGAGAGCCTGTTTCACTGGTGGTGTGGCTTACCTAAGAAAAGCATTTTTTCATTCTAAGTCAGAACTGTGTTAAAGAGGAAATGATGATCTAGTTGTTCAGTCTCACCATATCCTGTATTCAGAATAATTTTCATTTCTACTTATCTGCAAATGTTAATGGAATGTCCGCAAATATTTTCTTGGCTTCTATGGTAAGAGAGAGTGTGAAACTGTCAAAACCACTGCATCATCTGCATCATCCTGTGCTTTTCAGGAGAAGACCCTGACCACTAGAGGAGTCATCTGTAGCATTACTTGTGTGCAAACTGACATTCAGTACATTTTGATCCTTTTCAGGTTCACATTTTGAAACACAGACTTACTTATTACAAACCACAAAGGTTACTTGGTCACTTTTATAATGACACAGTTATGACGGACTATAACAAAACAGCTCAACACAGATTACTTCCTCTTTGACTATAAAGCAATCAGGCATTTGCTGGAATTTTAACTGTGAGCCTTTGGAAATACATGTATGTATTTTTGAAACGGTTTAAGTTTCCAAATTACTCAGAAGTAAAATCTCCATGTCCCTGTGTATGCGTGCATGGAGTGTCGCAGAGTACAAACGCCTGGGGAACTGTCCCAGTAAGTGGTCACGTGGGAGAAGCAGCTAACGTGTTGCACGCTTCTGCAGCCTTCTGAGCACAGCACTGTGCCCCCTGAGCCAGCACCTGGGGACCGGCCACGAGCTGCAACAGTCTTCTCTGGAAACAAGCAACTTCCCTGGAAAACAGACTGCAGTTTGGACCATACATTGTCAGAAGTATTCAGACTGTGCAGACACAACCATGCATCCCTTAATCCTTTGCCTGTGACAGCACAGAGACTTAATGTGCAGGGCTGAGGGGACTGGGGAAAGTAAAGCACCCTTTCACTCTGTGTGAAAAGAGCCATGTGGATCTCAAACCAGGAATCGTGAGGTTTGGTGGTATTCCCACAGATCAGAGATCACAGAGCTTTTACTTCTGACGCTGCACCCAGCCACTGACAAACAATAATGAGTTGAAATTGTTATATCTAATTTCTCAAAGCAACACTTCTTAAGTAAGGTTTTCCACAAATGTACTGAGAGACTAGAAGTGCAGTTCAGTTTCAGAGCTATATCTGCATCAGGAAAAATACGTATGTGTTTCAGGAGGAAGTCCTTGTGACTCAGATAGGGCAGCTCCAGTAAAATCCCTAAGCTCTTATACATTTATCTTCTTTCCCTGGAATGAATCTCTGAAGAAACTTTCCTGGTTTTTATCGGGAGAAATATTTTGGGAAAAGCATCAGTGGTATGTATGGTTCCAAATCAGGAACAAGACAAATGGAGTTAAATAATGCCCAACTTCCACACAGGATTCTGTTTCTGTGGACAGGTACCTGGAAGTCTAGTTTGCCAGTGCAGTACTTTGCACTGTGTTATTGAACTGTTTCAAAGACAAATTTTATGAATAGAGATCAAAGTGTTTAAGAGGACTGTTAGCAAATATGACCACTTGTGCAAATATCCGTGAACCTCCCTTCAATAGCCATTCAGGAGTTCCAAAGGCTGTCAGGGCATGTAATGATTGTAATAAATGTTTTATTTGCTTTTGTTTCAGCTGGCTTTGACCAGCAAATTCGGCTGATTACTTCCATTGTTATTTTTGCTTAGAAGACAATTATTTTGTTATCAAAACCCACACTCTTCTTATGCGTTTCTTTGTACTGGTCTTGAAATTCAGAACTCACTATTCTAGTTAACATACTTTTTAAAATAATTCTTGTCTTTGCACTTGTTCCTTTTCAGTGTTTTTGCTTTTTTTTCATGCTCCTTCTGAATGCTGCATCTCCAACATTTGTGACTGTAGGAGAAACAAAACAATAATTGCTGAGACCCTCCGTGCTCCTAGATTAATAGTCAGAGGTTTCAATTATAGCACACAGTAAGAAAATACTGTTATTTAGCTGATGATCATGTGTTGTTATGGCTGTATTGTAACTGTATTCAGGAGCAGGATACTCCCATGACTCTGAGATTATATTCCATCAACATCAGGCAGGACTCTGAAGAATGTCCTTGTGTTCTTCTGTAAATACACTGAAGATACAGTCAGCTTTGTCTGTATTTGGTCTACGTGTGGGAAACAAAAAGATAAATATAAACTGTCCCATCTCTGTTGTGGGTCCAGTACGCAGGACACATCAAAGTACATTGATGAAGCAGTACCAGTAAAATTCCCACTGGATGTCTACAACATGTTGCAACATGACCACCAGGACAAGAACAGCCTAAAAGCAGACGCTTTACGTGGCTTATGTCCCTGGGAAAAGAGTGTGTCATTCGGAAATAAATTCTGGGAGAAGTTACTGCTGGTCTAACCAGCAGCACATGGGCAGAGACTCTCACACAGTTATAAAGGTCAGGAATCTGCCAACGATCCCTGTGCTCTGTTGCTCAGTTGAAAACTGAGTTTGAGATATACCTCTGGTGTGTAAGGAAGCCACAGTGGACAGCACTGAATACCTTTCATAAGGAACATCTTCGAGGATTGACTTAATCTATATCAAATTGATTTAAAAAAAATAAGGTTGTTTGTTCAGCAAGAACTTTTGGGACAGGTCAGACATGTTCACCCAGCTTGGCCCATACACTTGAGCTAACCCCATTCCTTTAACAAAAAAATAATAGACTATGAAGGGCATAGGACAGACAAGGTTCTCATTTGTTCTGTGGGTAAACCCATGTCCTTCCTTAGCTTATTTGTTTCCAGTTTGGCTCTGGTGACTACATCTAAGGGGTCCACTAAAGTTTAAGAACTTATTAAGTAGACTAACATTTGCTCTATGGAGAATCCAGATCTCCACTGGAAAGCGTTTGGAGGCCTCTAAGTTGCAAAAGTGTCAGTGTTTTTCATAGTGTGCTGTGATATAGTGATATCATACCAACACTGTACTCTGTTACTGTATTTTTACTGTACTCTTGAACTGGACTGTTCTTGGCATGAAGTGGTCTCATTTCCAAACTCATCTTCACTGCAGCTATCTAAAGATTTTCCTTACAGGGCCCTTTTCTATGCACTGGCCAGGCCAGTTTGCTCTAATCTGTGAAATTTATGATTTGGATTAAACTAAATGGGAGCTATATACACAGCAGTCATGAAGTTGTACTTCTGTAAATAAGCATGCTCTCTTTTATGTTCATTTTTGTTTTACAGGTTGTTACTTTGTGGTATAGAGCTCCTGAAGTTTTGCTTCAGTCCAGCTATGCAACACCGGTCGATCTTTGGAGTGTTGGCTGCATATTTGCAGAAATGTTCCGCCGAAAGTAAGAAATACGGTTTTATTTTCTTCATGGTTTACATTTGAAATTTTAACAAATGTGCAGTAATGTCTGGTACAGTACACTGGATCACCTTTATATTGGAAAGGCCTGATAGGATGTTTTGTTTGCAGTGCAACATTTAAATGCCCATTGCTAATTCATACTTGTTGCTATCTTGGAATCTTTCTTTTCTGATACAAGTTTTGGTAAAGCCTGCGTCAGCACTGATGTATTCCTGTTACATGTGAGTCCAAATGCAATTAAAAGTGCACTAGAGAGGCTGTTGATCAATTAAAGCAGGGTTCTGGAAAGGATTTACCCTGAGGAAAGCAGGGCATGTTGGTCAGCAGTCTTTTTGCTCTGGAGTTTGTTCACTGGAGCATCAGATGTTTGCTTATAGTCCCCTCTTTGCATATTTGAGATCTCAAAAGTCACTGTAAAGTGGATTTCTAGAAGTAGGAAACAAAGGTAGGGTTTTTTTAAAGAATAACCTATTTAGGCTGAGTGTAGGGTAACAGAAATGTTAAATGTAGCAAAAAAAAAAATAGATCCAGCAGATAAAAGACTTGTTGGGGGAGCTGATTCGATTAAATTGGCTATCAGAATGTTACTGCTGGGTGCAGAGTTGTGAATATGAGAGGAACACTTGTGTACTAGTCTTTCCCCATGAGAGGACACTAATTTGGAGGTTGTACCATGTAGGGTTTGGAGAGGAACAAACCCTCAGAAACCTTAACAAGATGAGTCTGTCCCAGTATTAAGCCAGTCACATGCATTTTGGTTGAGTTTACTACCAGAAGTGTGTGTTGTCATCACCCGGGTGATCTCTGTCTAGAAACTCTATAGCATTTTGTACACTCACTGTAACATCAAAAAATACACATAAAGAGTGACAGAAAATGATACATTAGGTAGCCTAAAAACCAAAATCAGTATAATTTAGAAGGAGAAGACATACTGCAAGGGCCTTGCGAAACTATATAACTTATACAGTGTTAGGTTCAAAATACTAATTGAAGTCTTGAAAAATAACTTTAGGGTTCTACTACTTATTAATGTTAGTATATGGAAAAATCATTTTTCTTGGGCTTCTTGCCTGGTCAGATGGCCTGAGTAGAATTATTACACTCCACCCTCTCTGCTTCTGACTCAGAAATGAGGTCAGAAAATGTGAGAAAAAAAGAATGTGGATTTAGGAGAATCAGGTAAACCCTCCATTGCAAACTTTTAAAGATCTAGTCTTATCCCATATACTGCCAGATTTATAACAGCATTAAGCCACTGGTATTTCTTCTAATTTGAATGGCAGAGTCAACAACTTAATTTTAGCATTTTCAATAAGAGTAGTACAGGACAAACAACTGAACTCAGAACTTTATTACATGCTTTTTTCTCATGTAATTTGCAGTATTTTGACAGATACGAAATATTGCCATATACAGGCACCGCCAATTTCATTTAGTTTTTCCTTTTATGATGTATAAGCCTCACTGACTCTCCAAGTCCAACATAGTAAAATAAATTAGGGACAGTTCAATTTTCTACTTGATTACAAATGCAAATATGACATTAATACATTTTTATATGGAAATGATCAGGCTTATGGCAGAGTTTGATAAAACCAGGTCGTGTATTATTCTTGCCAAATGCAGGGTCAGTCTGACATTCTTAGTCCTAAATTTGGGAGTCTGTCAAAAACCGTAAAGGTCAGGAGTCTGCCAAGCCTGTATGTACTATGTTATTTCATTGGAAACAGTATGACTTTCACATACAAGCATGATTTGGAAGGCTACTCTCAAGGCGCATTGCCATAAAGCCACAATGAACAGCACCAAATGCTATCTCCATGGACAGTTGTATGGGATTAATGTTGCAATACTCTTTATATGATATATGTTGTCTTTTGATTCTCCTGATGGATTGCAAAAGAGAACCCATGTTACTGTGACCTTGGTAGCACTAAGCTGTAAAATTTTGCAAACTCCATAGATTATTTCCAAAAGATTGAATAAATGCAAGAGCTATTTCTGCTGGAAAATGGTAGTGCCCTAGGGTAATCACTGATCTGTATTTCCACTGGTGTTGACAGGATAAGAGTATGAGAATGCACCTAAAGCTTAGAAGTAGATGGTGGTTTGACATTAAGACAACCTTTTCTTTTTAGTGTGGTACTGGGTACTTGTTGCCTTCTTTCCCTACTCTTTTTTGCTTTCTCTTTGAAAGGTTTGAAAGCTCTGTCATTTTTAAGAAATGTACTGACGCTCTTCTGAGCTTTTTTACAGTTTTTTACAGTTTTCTTACAGTTTTTTACAGTTGATAGTTTGAGTTTGCTAGAATATAGTTTTGTAGGAAAACACAGCCAAGTTGCTATAGGTTTGGACAAGCGTAGGAGAGATGTCAGCTCTGTTTGAATGTTCCAGTCCTGTGTTACAAATTGCTATGTCTCTTAAGTGGAAAGCACCTTATTTAATTTAAATCACCCTTAATCCAAAGCCATTTAAGACAAATGCAAACAAAGTGTTTGTCTACGAAATAGATCTAAAATACACAAAAGTGTATAAAGGAATTCATAGGCACAAAAAATAAATACATCTCTGCCTAGATACACCTAGAGTAAATTTTAACATTTCTTTCATCTTGGCTGACGGAGCTAAACAAATGACAGTTCTCAGCTGAGGACTCTGGTCGTCCTGCAGTCTGAGGTTTGTATAAAGTCATAGCTATATCTAAAATGCACACACTTTAAATATAGTACAGATTTGTAGGCCTCTGCGTATGTGAAGGCACAAAGGCTGTATCTTGAAACCCCTCACACATATTCCTAAGGATCTTACTCTACTTACAGATCAGCAATAAATCACTCAGTAGTCAGGTATATGTTATGTATGAAAAACTGTTCTGGTGTGTACATCATCTGTCCATGTATACTGCTGATGATATCACCCACAAATAAAGCATTACTTGAAAATTTCCTGTCTAATTAAGTAGGTTGCAGTGACTTTCAGATACATATGAATGGAATATCCTTACCTAACAAAAGTGTAAATGTATTTGTCACAGTGACTGTTTTCTCCGTGAGTGAAAAGCTGTGGTGCATTAAGAATAACAACCAGTAAGGAAAATTATGAGGTATGCTGTGGCTTGCTGCCGTATCACAAAATCTTTCAGAGGTGCAGTGGGCAGGACTGACAGGGCCCAGTGGCACGGGGCAGCCTTTGGCACAACAAGAAGATTAGCATTATGTTTTCTTTACGTTTAGGTAAAATAAGGATTACTTAGAAAAAGGTTTCACTCCGAGGCTGAGCATTTTCCAGGCCAATAGGAAAGGGCTTTGTACCTCCTACTCAGTGGACAACTCATTAAAGAGGAAGGCAAACATGAGAGTAGCATCCACTTCTGTCTGGACACATGAAACTTCCAGCTGGCTCAAGGACTGCAGATGGCTCCAAAGCAGGAAGCCATGACTGGTATTTTTGGGAAGAAGGAACTGTCTCTCTTCTTGCTTGGATTAGGTAATGCTTAATCAATTTGAATGAGTGCTAGAGGGAAAGAAAACTGGAATCTTAATCTAGGTGAAAGAAAGCAGAGATCACCAGTCTTGGACTCAGGCAGTCATGCAGGCAGTCATGAGAAAAAATGTCAAAATCTTTTGATACTTAGCTCTTAGTGCATCTATACATGCCCATTCTTCAAAATCACAATCCTGTAAGTTTTCAATCCTGCACACACGAGGGTGTTAGTGTGTGTGTATGTAGGGCTCATCAGTTGGATATCTATATAATAATACCAACTAGGCAAGTTTAACTGTAATATTGCACAAGCAACTGAGTTTGTCTTCCTTTGTAGTAAATATAGAGCTAAAAATCATCAGAGGAGATCACCAGTTTTTGTAGCTGATGCTATATTCACAGCCCACTCAAGCTGAAGAAGTCATGCATTTGAGAGTGGCCAGTGTTGTGACTGCATGCACCATCTTCACGAACCTTACAGGTACCAATTCAAACCCAAAAAACTGAAAGACAGTCCTCTCCCAAAAACATTTTCCACCGCCCCAAACCGAAAGTAAAACAGTATTATCTCAGTGCCCCAAGCTTCATCCAGCTGAGAAAAATTAATTCCAGGCACATGGGCTGAGACCATCCATGCACCAGCTCCATGGTGCTTTAATCAGGCTGCTGTTGGTAAGATCATCAGTCCCAGAATTTCATAAGCCACATGATTGGCACAAATAGAATGAGGTTATTATTAATTTTTAAATATTAAAGCGTTTTTTTAGCAGTTGTCTCATTTTTCAGCTTTCTCTGCCAGCTCCTAATATATGTGAGACAGTTATTGCCATACCAGCCGTGCTTGAAAATTGTAGCAGCAGTTAAGAGATGTGTGGCTCTACTAAAACACCTATGATGGGAAAAGTTCCCTGGTGAGCACAAACAACAGGCGTAAGGAAACCAGCTATAGGCATGTATTTATACCATCTTTCAGTGGTATAAATTTGTCCAGTTTGAGTTACATCATTGTGTGTAGAAAAGCCAGGATGCCAGGACTTTGTTGCTCTAGGTAATGTACACAGATGTGATAAAATTAAAGCTTAGAGCCGCATCCGATGATCAGGCTGTGATGTGAACTCTGGATTTGGGACTTTAATCATAAAACGTTTAACAGGTTTAGAAAACCTAGCAATACACACATATACTTTCTTAGGCACGTATTCTTACAGTATAAAGTAATTGTAAAGAATTGTTCACACAAAAATAAGTGTAACTTTATTCCCCTCTCTAAATAAGCCAGAGATTATTACTAGTGTTTAAAATGCAGCCACCAGCCACATTGCATGCACTTTTTCTGTGTCGACTCCAGGACCAGGTGGTAGGATAGATCTGGTCTGTGGACAGAGATGTGGCACCCACCTGCTCTTGGATTCTTCCTCTGTTTGTGAGTGAGGGAAGAGCAGTCAGGTCTGCAGCTTAAGTTTCAGTTAATGCTTTGTAGGATAAATACGGTCAAGTGGTTGCAGAAGAAAATAGCCAAGTGTAACAGAGGAACACCTGTTTTTAAGCTGTCTCCAAAACCTGAAGCTGGATAGGAAACTTTGAACTTCTATCGCTGAGTGAAAAAATGACTCTTTTTAGCTGGATCATGTGGTAAAGTCTTGGCTCTGCTGAAATCACTGTTGAAATTAACCCTGACTCCAAAGGGAATTGTAACCTCTCTAGAAACAATTCAGTCCAACAGAGTGGTGCAAGGAGTGGCAGAGCTAATCTCTGTTATTGTGCACAGTACAGCATTTAGTTGGAATGATCTCCATAAAAGACACTGTTGCAGACTGGCAAGAAGGATAGAGTATTGCTTAGTGTTGTCCCAGCTCCCATTCTTTGCACTTCTTTTAATTATCCTGTTGTACAAGTGTTTGATTGTCTTATCTGTGAAATAAATCTCAGCAGGTAACTTCCTAAGACCATAAGACTGTGATTCCGCATAAGGTTGAATGACTCTTCAGGTCTTTGTGAGACTGTGTAGCACAAGCAAAAGAGTGTTCAAGCGATTTTTACAATAATTTAAGACATTCTGCTAGTATGATTGTTGTTACCCATCTGCTAAAATATCACACACACACACAAAAAGTAGCTTCAGAGGAAATTAGGCCATGGGTAGGCGAGCTACTGTATGCATGTCCTTATTCAGAGAAGGTGAGTACTCCCATTTCTTAGCAGTAGGCAACAAAGGGGTGGCTCGCAACAGAGTCTGCAGGTTCTCTGGTGCTTTGAATGGGACAAGCAGCTTTTGTATTGGAAGAGATCTGCAGTCCAGTTCATCCGTGAATCTGTTTTATCTAGCATCAGTTTTATCACGTGGTCTGAATTATCAGTTCCTATAGGTGCTAACCTCTTACAGATGTAGTCTGTTAAGGTTGCACTTTGGAAAAATCAGGCATACATCTGGCAGCCTATGTTCAACAGCAGAATCACAGGTTCTCAGCTGCCTAAGCATATTCTTCATCTGGAGAATGAATTAGAGGACAGTGGGCTTTGAGGAAGGTGATTCACAGAAACTCTGCAATTGCAGAGAACTGCTTGGAAATTTAAAGTACTGTGTCCTCTACTCCAGACATACCCTGAGTTAGTCATTCCTTGTGATGAGTTGCTTTACTGTTGAATGGTCTTGAGAAACAGGCAAAGAATCTGTAACTTTGCAAATGCATAACCTGACAGGTGGTCTTATATGTACTAAGTGACCTTCAATTCAAATTAAATGACAGCATGGAATCTCTTAAAATTGTTTTCCATTAATTATTGTTCAGTTATTCAAAGCATTAGGGGGAGCAGAAACGTTTGTTTAAAGCTGGTAATTGATAGTAAAGTATCATATGATTCTGTGATATACTGGAACTTTAACAGCAAAATGCTACGCAACTTAATATGAAGCTTGTTTTTCTAGGTACAGTACGTAACTCTTGCCATAGATCAAGTTCATCAATTCAGGCTACAATATGACTGAGGGTACTTCAGTTTGGACAGGACCAGAAGAGAGAGACCACATCTCCATATAACACACCATAAACAAAACTGTCTCAAATCAGTGGATAAACTTAGCATGGCTTATGTCAGGTAGGAAATAATGGAAAAATCAGCAGGATTTCTGTAGGGAAGGATTATATTCCTTGTCTTTTTAAAATTACTTTTATTAAGAATTGTTTTGCACACGGTTGTGAACTACCACTCAGCTGGTTTTTTAACTTCTTGCTGTGTGTATGGATATTGCAGGTGACATCCTGGTCCTATTGAACAAAAGAGAAGGCAACTCTGACTGACAGTAGTGAAGACTTTAATTTTGCTTTACCTTTCTGCACATACAAGAATAGTGCCATGAACAGAGTCTGAAAGGAGACTCTAAAGATAGTAAAGAGTCTAAAATATGAATACTGCCATGTAAGGAATTGTGAAGCATACTTCTATGACATGGCTTTGTCTCATTTTAGATGCATTTTAATTCTTTGTCAGTTATTTGCCTGTGCTTCAGCTTATTTCATGATTTAGTCCCCTCTGGCTTAAGTGGGCATGGTAGTTATGCAGCATTAGATATTTTGCTTTGCCTACTAGATCCTATATTTCTCCATATGGTAAGGTTTCTATCTTTTTTTCCGCTCTAAGCTTAATCCTCCCTTTTTGTGCTCTGTTTTCTTATTTCCAACACATTTCAAAAATACCTTTCAAAAGCAGGGAGAGAAGAGAGCTGTAATATATTTCAAATCTTCTTTATGTTGGAAAGAAGAGAGAAATTTAGGGAGCAGAAGAGGAACATGTGAAGGAAAAAAAGGATGTAGAACTGGATATTGGGAGGGAAGGTATAATAAACCCAAGACAGTAGAGACATGTAGGCAAAAAAACAACTCTGTAAATACAGCCATGAATGTTGCTTATTAGTTTAGTTTTCTGTATAAACTGGAAAACATCTTAAATGTGGTTAAAGAGAGAACTGTTATCTTTATCATGCAGAAATTTTAAACACAGGCTTTGTAATCATATTATCTGGTGTTTTCCAGTGACCCTTACGCCAACGTATCTAGTGGACCAAGAGCTTGAAAGTGTAATCATTCACTTACCCACTTGCTCGCAGTTAGATTTGGTAGCAGGAAAATTAAAATAACTTTCTCCCCTTTTTCCCCCTCCCCTTTCTGTTTTGTCTTTGTTTTAACAAGCAAAGGTGGATGTTGCAGCTTAGAACTGTATAACCTACATAGCTGGATTTGTAGCCTTTGAACAGAAGTACTGTACAGTTCTGGCCTGAGTTTGTTTTTGCCATTTTTGGAAATTGTCTTGTTTTGTTACGAGAATGATTTAAGTTGCAAGTGCCATAAAAGTTCACCACAGTCCAGACCAACTGCACTGGGAGAAGACTCGTTCCTTGGAAAGATCTTGTCAGCATTCAAAATTCTGTGCTTTGCACTTTTCCGCCTTTATTCTTCTGCCATTCATGTGCATATGAGTGTGTGGGAGGCTGATGGTTTTTCCAAACCAGACCTAATAAAATAGGATTTTTAGTTCCTCCCCAGATAAGTGTCCAGCCTATTACAAAGATTTTCTTCAAGCATTTTTTGAGTTGAGTGGACCCAGGCCACAATTTAACTTAGTGACCTTAGTGATCTGATGGAACAACAATGACATTTTGCTTCAAACTTAACTAACAAAGGAAGGCAGGAGACTGCACTTGTTCATGCTATTTTACTTTTTGGATAGGCAGGATTGTTTTCTGTTTAATCTGACCTCCAAGGCAGAATTCCCATTGGCTTTGGGCAGTGGACAAACACATATTAATGGAGATAAGGGGGAACAGTCAGAATAATACCACTAATTATGAAGTATGAAATAGATGTGAGTTTCCAAGACAGCATTACCCCATTAAAAGTAAAATACCTTCTTGGTTTTTAGCTCACTTTTTTCCTCAAGCCTTTTCTAGCTAGTATCTTTCTAGAGTGTCTGCAGTCTGGCTGATTGATAGCCGTTAGTCAAATCCAGTAACTGTATCGGTCTGTGGTTGGAGATGAGTGGTAAAGGAGAGCCAGGCCATTCACTTGTGGTTTTCCTTCTAGTTTCCAGCTGTGCCAGACTTTCAGTCAGAGGAATAGATCGGTTGGTAAAGGAAACCGTTGATAAACCATAGAAACCAAAAACTGCAACTACCCATGACAAAAAACCAGAAGGGAACCTTGAGGCATGGGTAAGGAGAGCTGCAGAAACAGTGTTATCTGACGAAGTTTAATTTGACTGTTAAGTTCAGGTGTGGGGTCATGTCAGGCAGGCACTGGGCAAGGGACCAGCTCTGGGTGGCTCTGAGCTGACAGCTCAAGCCCTGCAGGAACTGAGAGAGTCCCCTCCTGGGAAGCTTCCCATAGCTTCTTCATGTGCAGGTGACACTGCCCTACTCTGGGATCCTCCTGAACATGTCATCCTTACAAAAAACATACATTCCTTAGAGGTGCGATATTCCAGATTGACAATCTGAGTTAGCCTGGCCAGAGGTCAGAGGAAGAGACCTTGTGGCTAGGAGAAAGACCGCAACATATCAGTCATGATGTAGATATTTCTGAGTCCTTGGTATTACATCACAGCATTTGTAATGGATATTTGGAAATGCTGCTAGTCAGTCCATGTGAAGATGCACTACCTTTGTGTCTTCTGAAGCATCTCAAAGACAAGTTCATTCCTGGGATAACCCAGAGCAGCCTGAGGGCGGCTTTGATAACCCCAGCTGCAGATGGCTTTTAGCAGTCACATCACCAGCCAGAGAACAGGAGAGAAGCAGAGCAACGTTACCCTTGCCCCTTCTTCTCCAGCCTGGAGAGGAATAGCCAGCTGTACACTGCCCAAAGACTTTCCTTTTGAAAGGGTCTCCTGGCTCTTTCACACAGCTTTTCTCTTCAGGAACTTGGCTGAGAGAGGCTTTGCTTTTTGCCTAGAGTTTGGCCAGGGGAAGCTCTGTGTACTTTTGTTTGACTTGTAATAGAACTAAACATTGTTTTTATTTACTTTTCTCTTTCATAAGAAAATGGCTACAAAAAGGTATTTAAACTCCTGGGATCATTTCCTGGACACTGGTGCACTCCAGAGAGGGGGGAGAAAGACTAGATTTTAACTGTGGCTCATGTTGCTGAGCTCCCAAGTGTGGGTTTTTCGCAAGTTGAGTGTCTTGTCAGAAATTCTGATCTGGGCAGCTTTACTGATCTTTATGTATTTGATTGTCCAGGAAAAAAATCCACTGTAATAATTAGCTACCGTTGGTCAGTCATAAAAATGGTGTGTAATAGTCTAGAAGTGTAAAGAATCATAAAATCATAGAATGGTTTAATTTGAAAAGGACGTTAAGGTCATCTAGTTCCAATCCATCTGCCACAACAGGGATATCTTCTACTAGACCGAGGCCCTGTCCATCCTGGCCTTGAACACTGCCAGGGATGGAGCATTCCACTTGTTTGGGCAACCTGTGCCAGCATCTCACCACCCTCACAGTAAAGAACTTCTTCCTTATATCTAACCTGAATGTCCCCTGTTTAAGTTTGAACCTGTTACCCCTTGTCCTATCACTACAGTCCCTGATGAAGAGTCCCTCTCCAGCATCCTTGTAGGCCTCCTTCAGATACTGGAAGGCTGCTAATGAGGTTTCCACAAACCTGTCTCGTGTTTGTACCTTTACTTCTCAACAGCTTCATACTACTACTCCATATCTATATGCTCACCAAAGCTGTTAGATGTTCTTTACATTTAAAAACACTTATAAATCTGCATGAGAGAAGTGGAAAGTGCACTAAAGGTACAGGCAACAGCAGGAGTTTAAAACCAGCTAAAGACAGCAGGGAAAAACAGCTTTCTGAAACACTGTACTACTTTGTACCAGGAAAATAATTGGCTGTGAGAGAAAAGATCAAAATGCCAAAGAGAAAAGCAAGAGAAAATTTGATGTTTAACTTTCTGGAAAACCATTTCTCCAAGGGAGCCACAGTGCCCAGAGGCAGCTCCCCGCTGCCTTTGTGGAAAAGCTTACCTACACCAAAGGGTTCAGACCATTACAGAGAACACTGGCAGCTAGGCTGGGAGTCTGTGCTTTGGCTGTAGTTGCAGATTTCAAAGACCTAGATAGAGTCCTAGTAAAGGGAGATGGCCACAGCCTCTACTGCGTTTATGTGCTGACTGCCACAGAGTAGTGTACATGGTACCCACATATGGCTGGAGCCATCTTTGCCATCAGTCCTCACAGTCCTGATGCTGGCTGCGTACTGAAAAATAGGGAAGAGGCATGGCAGGATACAGCTCACACTAGTTCCTGTCCCTTCTTCCTCTGAGGCCACATTTTGCCTTGTGATATGAATACACACGTTGTTGCCTTGCTTCTGATTTTTGTTTGCACGACGCCTGTGGCACTGCCATCACATACGCTTCCATGTTCTGCTTGACCTGCTGACACGCTGGCCCTGTCCACATGAGTCCTTGTGAGACACAGCCACCACAGTATGCTGACTCTGTGTGAGACAGAGCCAGGATCTGACAAGTGAAGAGCTCTTGATGTCAGCGTGTGACATGCCTGGCTGCCCTCTTATGCTGGCAGCGTGCTTTATTTTGCAGTCTTTGAGGAAACAACAGTCTGGCTATGCATGGTCAAACCATATGACTTCTTCCAGAAACTCGTGCGCAATGTGCTCTGCTTGCCTTTTATAGATGCACTGAATGCATGCTGTCCAGAAGCAACTCTGAGGCAGACTTGGATGCTGGATTTCTTCTTTTACTTAAATATTCTGTATATTCATAGCTTCTCTCCTAACATATCCAGGCTTGTCAGTAATAAGTGCTTTTGGAATATAGACATTTGTCAAATAAGAATTTCATCCAAGGGGTTACTTCATTTCCACTAATTTATTCTGCTGAGCTGGAGTAAATTGGCACAAAGATTCAGTTACTATTGATTTGACTGAGTCTGGATCAGTTACCTAAAGATAAATGACTCAGTCAGCTATATCATCCAGAATTTGACCAACTACAGTGAATTACCAGATCATTTTTTATTAGATTATATCCATGAAACAGGTTTTGTTATTATGTCAGTACAGCACACACACTGTTCTATACAATTGAATGATTTTCTAAGTGCTCTTTATATCCAAATAATTGGAGTGCAATCTTTCACCATCTAAAGGAAGTATACATAGCAAGAGATTTTTTCAGTAATGTTCCTATCTGTAGCTGTTAAATTAAGCCTGTTTGGCAGTGATGACTCATACTCTGCTGCTGTAAGAATGAAGATACTCAGTTACAACTAGATCTCATCAGATCATTAGCAATGAAGAGTGTATGTACAAAATCAGAAGTGCATCCTAGCTGGGTTTCCTATACACCCAGGCACAGAAACAGGCTTACTTGCTTCTCTCCTCCCCTGGGATCAGTTTTCCTTTTCCAGAAAGCAATTGTGAAGTGACAGGTAGATGTCGCTCATCTGCTAGATCTTACCAAGAGTTTGATGGTGAGGGCACTTTACTGGAAAGTGAGAGCAGAGTTTAAAGAGAGCCCAGAGTTTTTTGTAAACTCCGGTTTTGGCAAACACTACAGCCACAGCTGTATGAAAAGCAAGGCATAAATTGCTTACCATGGATAGAAGCTTTTACTCAGTTATACACGTCTCCAGAAAAGGATTCTGTTTCTCTGTAGGTGTTTAGTAATTCACTCTAAACCAGCACAGCTGCTAAAAATGAAAGTATTTTCTTCACACCATTCTTCTAATCCACTTTCATGTCTTTTGACACTCAGACTCAGCAGCTGGAGGAAAAGGTTGAAGTTGAAATTTCAGGTCTGCTCACATAACAGTTTACTGTTTGGTACTGAAATGTTTTCCCTGCCTTTCTTGTTTGAAGGGTTGTAATCCGCTTTCAGAGATTTTTTTCTGACCAGGAGTGTTTTATTACAGCTGAAGGTGATGAGACCTGTTAGTTGCTGGGGGAAAAGGGGCAGAGGTTCTTCTGATGTTTTGACTGAGAATTTAAAGAAGCTTAGTGCAACAGGTGCCATTAGCAGGGGCAACAGAAGTGATCATAGATGAAAACATGTACTGAGTGCCACATAGAAGCAACTCAAGCCCAGTTGGAGAGAAAACCCAAGGATTCTCTCTCTTAGCTTGTAATGTTTGCTCAGAGGGGAAACCAAAAAAAAGCTAATTCCATATTCTTGGATTTTATTCTCTATAGAGAATTTTAGGTTCCAGATTGTGTAGAACATTTTGAATTCTATGTTTCCTTTAAATATGAAAATTTGATATATGTTGGAGCTCTCGTCTGAAGTCTGAGATACTGCCCGTACACAGCCACTGTTACCTCATTTTTCTCTCATGAGAGAGGAGGGAATACAGAAAACTGAGTAAGTGATCATGGGAAGAGCATGACCACACTGTATCTGTCATATCAGTAGTTCTTTCAGGATGCTATAAAAATGCAGAAGCCTGAAGTTCAGTTACATAATTAAACTTCAAACTGCTGACCAGTAGATACAGTTTAACTGTGTGTGGTGTGGGGTGGGTGCTTGACACACAAGGAGTTAAACCATATTGCTGGCAGAACTGTCAGTACAAACAAAAAGATTTATTCTTTTTCTACTCTGAGCAGAGACCATACACTTTTTTCTTTTCCGTTCTTCCAAGGTCCCTTGTGTACATAGTTCCAGAACTTGCTTCAAATGTTAGGACAGTTTTCAAGCTGCCACTGTTACATCATTCTCCCTGAGCTGAGATACTGATTTTTAAAGCCCTGGTGAAATAAACCTACAAATCTTCTGGAAAATCAAATATCCACAGATAAGAGAACTGTGACGTGTGTGCTGAGGGACTAAGTGAAGGACATTCAACCATCAAGGCTTTTCCGTTTAAAAATGTAATGATGAATACTGAAGCAGTTTTGCCTGGGAACAGATGAGATCTGCTCACGTTAGAGCATATATGGTCAAAGATAATATCCGCACTTACCTTAGTTTTCAGGGTTTTTAATACATATATATATGTGTGTGTGTATCCTTCTGTTGAAGCACATTTTTATTCCTATAAGAGGTTGTGAAGCTACATCTCACTTGGCTTGGCCCTGGGGTCATTGATGTCTGTGATAAAACTCCCTTTCATGTCAATGATGGGGCAATGAGACCCATCATTCTGTTCCAAGGACACCAGGGACCTTGAAACACTATGCTTTACATGAAAGGTGTCAAGAAAATTTTGAGCACCCAGAAAAAAGGTCTTCCATTGCCCAGTTCCTAATGGATCTTTGAATATGGTTATATTTTCTCTCATTTATGCTTCCTCTTACTTTATTTATTTACTGTTTTATTTATTTTTGTTGTATTTTTAATCAACAAGTGAATTACACAGTAGCTGGCCCTGCACTGGTCATAAAGCTGTACATTGTGCCTCTGGTTTCCCTCTTGCTAACATTTCCCTTTCAGTTATGCATGCAAAGGAAACATGCATGTCCATCTGCAAGTTTCTTGTGATTAGTTCACTTTACAACTCCGGCTCTTCCCAGGCTGACAACCTGTATGTTAAAAACCTGGAGAAAGTACAGCAATCTCCAGGTAATACAGTCATTTGCAGTGAAGTGGTGCAAACTGTCCATGATGGAAACCCACACGAGAAAACATTCATCTAATGAGCAATCCTAGCTTCAAAGTGGACTGGCAAAATGATGCCAAATCTTTTTAAGTATCTTCTCTTTCAATATTAATATTCCCTTCTATTTTACCTTTTACCTCCCCTGGCACGCCAGTAGCTTACAGTTTACAGCCTTATTTCTAGCAGCTTTGTATATGAACCGTGTCCTGAAAGCTCACTGTGCCATATTTCTCTTGTTGGTTTGTATCTACACACAGCTCAGAAATCCCATATGTTTCTTAGGAACTAGATTGCATGTGCATTTGAGAGTCAGAGTATTATCTTTAGACTTAGAATTCATTTATGTCATTTTAAATGGCAGTGGGGAGCACTGGAAGTTTGCAGTAGCTTTTCAGAAACTACCTGTTTATCTGCCTCTGTCTGCTGGACGAGAAACTCCAGAGAAAATAATTACTGCAATTCTTTTGATTCATTAGATCTGATAATAATAATAATAATAATAATAATAATAATAATAATAATAATAATAATAATACTGACGTAGCCCAAATGGTCTTAGAGATGTTATTCATAATCATGGTACTGTCCTACTTGAAGAATGATAGATCTAAGAAAAAAAAGCTATTAAAGCTAAAATGAGAAAATCAAGATGGCTGATCTGTTTTCTGTCAGATTTTAGCTGAAGAGCGTTTCCTCAGTCATAATGTTTATCTATGTCATCTTTCTACTTATATGTAGGAGAAGTTTATTAAAAGTTTTGAGCAATTTGTGATCAAGTATAATAAGCTCTACATGAAGTAACTTCTTCCTATGCTGTGTCTGGCACCGACCCACACAAAGATATTATTAAAAGGAAAGGAGAGGGAGAAGTACAAATAATGTTACATTTAAAATGAGAACTCTGAATTGCACAACAGCTGAGGCAAGTCATTTCTGACTGGAAGTGGGTAACTGTCCAGAGTGTGCAACATTGTCAGCTGTGGCCTATTTTCAGAGTAAAGCTTTATACTATACCGTATTCATTTCGCCTATCAGAAGGGCCAATGATCTTCATCTTTAAACAATGATACATATTTCCTTTTGTCTTGCCTTAGTTTCTCTTTCCACACTTGCAGTACGGACTTGTCCAGGGGATGTGTCAAAGAGAAACAGTAGTGGGAAAATGAGTGAGGAATCAGCTCAGAAATAATCCCTCTGAATAAAGGTTTCCACAGGACAGTCCAGGTCATGTTATTTCTAGTCATCTCATAGTTCTAATTTTAGGTCTTATTTGGTTTTAATTCTAAAAATGAAAATATTTTCTTCATAACAAGTAACTAATAATCTGACAAGTTATTTGCCAGCTATTCACATCTTGTAAAATGAAAAGAAAGAAGAAAAAATCATTTAAATATGCATTTGACTTATGTAGCTTGGCAGGTTTCCCATGGCATGATGCAGGATTCCTTGGCAAATGTTTCTTGTCTTTAGCTGTTTTTGTTTCTTCACCATCCCCGTGTTCCTCTTACATACATAGATACACAAACTCCTAGACTTATGCAATATACCCATACCAGCTTCTAAAATTCCTCATACTACTTCCATGAACTGCTGCTATATTCTTTCCCATTACATTTTTTGCTCCACTATGTCAGATTGCCATGGACTTTCTTTCAACACTTCCCCCATCTTGTCTAATGTCTTCAAAGCAGTAGCTATCTGTTCTGAAATCACTGTTCTTACCATCGCTTCTCCTTGCCATCTCTGCAGCCAGACTGCCTAAACCCTACTTGCACAGAAACCAAGTTGTACTTTCTCACTCATGATGCTCTTTCCTTTGTAGGGAGTTCTTGGATGGCTTCACTGAGTACATGTGGATTGCCAATATAGACTTTTCACTGAGAACGTTGTATATATTCAAATTAGTAATCAAGAGATTATCATTACTGTTTATTCTGTGATAACAAAAAAAGGGGATGGGATTCCCAACTGCTGTTGTCATCCTACTGAGCAAATGGACTAGCAGAAACTAGATAGTTATTTTGGTAGTTACTTTTTACATATCTGGAAGGAAGGAAGGAAAGAAAGAAGGCTTGTCTAACCTTGGAGACACTTGGATTGGCAACTCTAGAATTTTCATGGAGGCTCTGTAATATGTTTTGATTAGAAAGTGAATTTCTATACCTTTTTTTTCTGCCTCTTCACTAAAGTTTTTCTTCACATGACCTTTCTTCCATGTATCTATTTTACATGTAGTTTAATAACTCAATGTCAGAAATTGAGAGATACCTTTCCGATTAAAGTGTCACTAATTGGTTCAGAATGTCACTGTCAAGAAACCTGCAGACATCTTTTCCTGTGTCTCAGTGCGCATGGGTTTGACTATTTTTTTCCTGGCATCTGCACTACAGGATAGACCAGAGCAGTGCTTACTTACATCTTTAATTCTAATCTATGACAATTCTAACTTTTTTTACAAAAGGTCACAGAACCTCTTTGCTCTGTAGACCAGAGGCTGAAAGTAAAGCCTAGAAGTAATGTGACCTCTTTACAGGTAAACCTCATTTATTTATCTCTTGGGTGTCATTGCATTGTCATTGTATACAATACTTTGAGCATTGCTTTGGCATGTCCATGGAGTTGCACCAGGGGAAATTTCTTCATGGAGACTTGCTTAGGAAATGTTTATACCTTAGTTTATTACTGAGTAGCACAGACCTGAAACACAGTGTCTATAATAAAGTACTAAAATGAAGCACTCAACCTTTCAGACATCAATACCCAGTTCAGATAGACAGAATATTCAGTGAAGGGGGGACTCAGCACAGAACAACATGAGCTGAGTATATTCCTCTGGACAAGAGAAAAGAGCCTCAGGTTGGTAAATGGTGAAATTTAATTTGTTCAAGTACATAAAGGCATGAGAGCTTTTCAGCCAGAAGATTAGCGGTGCAAGTCCTTCTAAACTGTAAGCAGGTAGTAACTTTTTCAGGATTTGTGAGGTTTTACATTGCAACCTTATGTCATGAACTGTATTTTTATTTCTGTATTATCACAGAATCGAAGAATAGTTGAGGTTGGAGGGGACCTCTAGAGATCGCCTGGTCCAACCCCAACTGCTAAAGAAGGCCCATCTAGAGCTAGTTGCCAAGTATCATGTCCAGATAGCTTTTGAGTATCTCCAAGGTGGGAGGCTCTACAACCTCCCAGGGCAACCTATGCTGGTGTTCAGTCACCCTCACAGTAAAAAAAAGTGGTTTCTTACGTTCATGTGGAACATCCTGTGCTTCTGTTGGTGCCCATTGCCTCTTGTCCTGTCATTGAGCACCACTGACCTGTAACCTGATTTTCCTCCTCTCTCCCTAAAAAATCAAAAAAGCAACAACCAACAAAAATAGGAAGTTATGGAGACACAGCAACATAGAATCATAAAACCATAGAATCATAGAACTAAGACGTCTTGAGCAAATAGGGAAATTAAATGTCTTGGTTACACTGTAAGTCTTTTCATCCCATTTTCTTCCCTGCTCAAGTGTGTATTTTGTAGCAGCAATAGTGTTGAAGCCCTCAGAGCACGGATTCTGTAGCAAGTAAAGTCAGGGAAGGTTGAGAGAATCAAGGAACCACACAAAATGCAAGTGTATCCCTATTGATGGCCTTTTCCTCCATTGGAGTATCCCTCTTTCCTGAGACACTCAAACACACAGATTTTAGAAGCTGTTTGAAGTCAGAGGACACACATCTTCTGCCATGGGAGACAAACCCAGCTCCATGCCTTTCCCAAGGGAAAAAGAAGGAATTCTACAAATCAGCTCTCAGAGTCAAACCAGTCTTACACAGATTATCATCACAGTGAGAACATATCCCCAAGTAAGGACTTCTGGATTGAGTTTGCGTAAATAAACCTCAGGGGGTGAATGGGTGAGAGAGTCAAATGAAAGATACCAAGAACAAAAGTGAAATTCTGCATTTCTGTGACTGCTGGGTATGGTCCCAGTTCAATGGTACTGGTAGAGCTGATGTGCACCTTTAAGAATAGACTTAAAAAAACTATCAGCTTGAGGTGAAAGTTTTTATGTGTACTGGACTTGCAATGCTGGCAAGTCATTGCTAAAGAGTAACTAGTGCCAAAATGTGAGACAAGATCTCCATACGGCTGCTGATTAAGTGAATCTACTTCCCCAATCATCCGTCCAGTATTCCAATTGAACCTCCAGCCAAAATTCATGAGGGAAATTTCATTACATTAGTGGTGCCTAACCTGGAGTTGGCAATCTCTTGTAGTCATGATGATGGGATGGATAGGAGGTTGAAAGATGAATTAATAACACTTCATTATGATGAAATATCAAAGTATCTTGGAAGGTCACCTCGTGTTGTATAATTATATATTCAAAAGAATTTAAATTCTTGCTTCAGCCCCCAGTGAATCTGAGACAGCAGCAATGATGGGAAAAACCTCCCTTAAAAATCCCAAGAATTATACTTGTTTTGGCATGACACTGCCTAAGGTGATTCGCAAACAAGGCTGACTTTGCCAAGCTTTCACATTAACGTAAGGTTCAGCAAACATTTTGAAACATTAAATCAGCTTTCCATTTCCATGGATAGGATTATTTGATTGTGTTAATTTTGTTATTTTAAAGGGCCTAAATATTCTAATGCTGAAGCCAAAATTAAATACGCAGATTAACTTCATATTAATAAATTTAAGTAGCTGTTCAAACAAAAAGATGTCTAAATTGTTGTATTGTCTGTCTTTGGAAGATAAAGAGTGTGTCTGCTGCCACGAACTATACTAGGATTGTAGCTGCTGACCATTTTGAAAACTGGGCTCAAAACTTACAGCAGCAATAGATGCTCCTGTCTGAGTGAAGTGCTGGGTTTTTGTAGAAGCCAGAATTGCTGAATACTTTAAAGCTTAAAAAAATACCTCCATTATATACCTCCAAATACCTGCAGTCAGTAAATACCATGTATATCTGGGAAGCAGAGTATACCATTATTTATTACTTATTCAGAATTAAAATAAAGTCCTTTATGGACAATAGGCTACTGCATTTTACCTTGACCATTTCAATCTGATGTCATATGGTTTCAAACTGGACTTGATGAAATTGTTCTCTCAGTGTCCCTGCGCAAAGCAGTTTGCAGTGTAAGTCAATATGACATGAACTGAATGGCAGTAAGCATGAAGGAGACAAAATGCGTGTTCAGTCCATCAAAGATGGTCAGCATGTATTCCAGTTATTGCTCTGCTCTTGTTTTTCAGAATCATAGAATGGTTTGGGTTGGAAGGAGCCTTAAAGATCATCTAGTTCCAGCCCACCTGCCATGGGCAAGGACACCTTCCACTAGACCAGGTGTTTCTGGGTGGCATGCTTTCTGCAGATTATTATCTTTAACTGCGAAATGTCACGGTGCTCTGAGTCTACTTCCTGTATTTGGTGTGGACCCACAAGATAGGCAGTGACATTGGAGTTCTTGTCTGTGTGAGAGTGTCAACATATAAAACACCATTTTTCAGAAATAACTTGTGGTTAGCAAAAGGATTCCAGATTCTAGACCTGTTCCTGCATATGGGCAATGAGAGGGGAAGGACTATAGCTGAGTCCCTCTTGTTCTCCCAGTATAGATGGGAGAGGTCTTCTCCTTTGAACAGCAACAGTGAAATGCCTTTGGCTGTCACTGCTGTTAAGGACCTGTATCAGACAGAAGAGAAGGAGTAGGCAGAGAGAGGCAGGAAAACCAATGTTTCCCTGTAACTAAAGGCTGACAGTGAAAACATGGGAATACACATTGTTCAAGTCACCAGGTCTCAGTTGAACGGGTTTGGAAACTGGAAGTTTACAGCACGCCCTGTACTCTGAGCTGTGCTCCAGAAGAGAAGGGCAGCCTGGCTATCAGTCAACCCAAATTAGTATCCAGTTTTCAGTGTATCTGAATAGTGTTTTCTGGAGTACTCTACTATTTGTGGAACCAAAATGGTAAGCAACATCTCAGGCCTGATCTTCACAGATGGCCTCATTCTTGGCTGGATCCTTAATCATCCATTAGTAATCTGTTGGACTGCCTTGGGAGTTTAAACACAAAATTGCACTGTTGATCACACCTCATTGAATTCAACACAAGGGTGGCCATACAGCCATACAAATCTGAATTTCATATTTTACTTTGGCACGATGGGGCGACAGTATTTTATAAATGTTGAGTGAAAATATTCTAAGTTGCACTTTGAAAAGAAATGTGTACCACTCTGAAAGTATTTTTAGTAGCTGTTTTTTCTGAAAGCCTTTGGACATTCAGCCTATTAATTTGTTTCTTTCCTGCACATATCTTTATTTATGCAGCAGAAGTATTCCTCTCCTTCAAGGTAAATTCTGTACCGTCTCACACCCCATTCTTTACAGACCTTCATAAATCCATTGTCATTTATTTGAGCCCTTGAACCTAGAAGCACATTTCCAATATGTAGATACAAGAATTTTAATTTTAAATTTATATCCATTACAATTCATCTCTAATTTGATTATATTTTAATGAATTGCATGACATTCACTCTGGTTTTGTCTCTAAACAGCTGAGTATGTTCTTTACAGTGAAAATTATTCTGCTAATGATGTAATTCATAAGATAGTATTAGTTGAGGGAAAATAACTTCATTGATGTTAAAGGACACAAATTTTCAAAGGTAGTGTATTTAAAACTATGTCTCATATGTCAGTTTTATTATCAGTTTCAGTAGAAACTTGGAAGGTGCTCTCACAGACTGGATAAAACATGGAGGCAGAAGAACCGAGGTCTCAAAAAAAATAACATGTTTTATCCTATGTTGGCAGGTGTCAATGACAAATATAAATTCATTGTTAATTAAACCGAGTCACATCTTAAAAATATTTCTTTATTTTTTCAGACCACTCTTCCGTGGAAATTCAGATGTTGATCAGCTAGGAAAAATCTTTGAGTAAGTAATAACTAGTTCCATTATGTCAGTATCTGTTTAACACTGAAACTTTGTGAGGTTTCTTTGCCATGTTTTTATGCAATAGTGTGACTAGAACAAAGTATTCCTAGAACATATTTCCTACTGCTACAGTAAGCAACATGATATTTCCATGTATTCTGTGTCAGAGTGGGAGGAGGAAGCAACATGGAATATAGTTTTGCAAAACTAACAGCCATTATCAAGGAGTTACGAGGGACTTCTCTTCCAGACTTTTTAAATCTCTTAAACGTATTGCGTGTGTACCATTCATGCATATTCCTAAACAATTTAATCCAAGAGATTGGCTTCACATAACCAAATGCAAAGGTTTTATTTTTCGTTAATTTCTTCATGTATTTCAGAAAACAACATTAGAATACTTAAAATTGTTATTAAACTGAAATCTCTAAGATTATTACCAACAGCTTGAATAAAAGACTTCTGTACATCAGAACGTATTTTGGCTTTTAAAATATACTGTGTAGACTGTTCACGGTCCCTATTTTGGTAAAAAGTCAACTGTGAGAACAGAAGGGATGTCGGCATTTTAACATGTGCTTTGTCAGAGATTAACTAATTTGCTTTATTTTAAAACCATTTTACAGTTCTAGGAGTTTGTGCTTTTCTTCGTCAGAGGTATCAAAAGTCTGGGGGCTGGGGAGGATCTAGACTATCTGAGGGAGAATAATTCTCATTCAAAATATGTTCTTAAAAACCAAAAAATTAAGTTATTAATTTTACAGATAATTAAGTAGGATTATATCGCTTTTTCTTTTAAAAGCTCTTCAGAGCAAGGAACATTGCTGAATTTAGAAGAACCATGTAAATTTTAGATCTTATATATGTATCATGTACTTTAAGAAATCAAGGCCATGTAGAGCTGGTCGCACTCTAGAGGATGGATGCTGGTTTGCCTCTGTATCTCTCTCTTCTCTTTCATATGGAGGGGCTTTGAGGATCCAGATGAAGTAAGAAATAGATATCAGAGATAGAAGGCTGAAATACTATTCTCTTGGAAAATATTCCAAAGAGAAGACAGTAAAATTTCTAAGGAGAAGTGCTTAAACAGAACAAATACTGAATTCCTCCAGTTAACCATTTTTCCAGTTCTCAAATCGTAACAGATCTGTGTCTAAGCATTTTCACTATTTAATATGAGGTTCACAAATTGCAGGTCTTGATTTCACACAGTTGACTTCCCTTTCCTGCATACCATACCAGTGTATGTGACTCACTTGCGTGGTTAATTTGTCATGCGCTGAATAGCTCTTCCTGCCCAATCCAGAAAAATGAGTCCATAAAGTTTACTTATTCTTCTTCTGCCAAAGCTACTGTTTTAGTCCTACAATATTCTTCTGTATTAAATGAAGACAGTTTTGATGCATCAACATAATTTATAATTAAAAAGGACATAGCTGTGATGTTTTGAAGGATTTTTGTGATGTTTAAGGTCAAAAATCAAAATGAACTGGACTAGGATTAAATACATAGCTGCTAGCAGCAGCCTCCAATGGAGATCTTTCCATCCCTAGGGGCTAAGATTACCTGTGCAGAAAAGAATTCATCAAGAAAAGAAAATGCTGTGCTTATTTTAGAAGAAATTCTATATTACACATCTACTTAAAGTTTGTTTTTCCTTCTTTTGTGCAATTCTCCTTAAATAGTTCAAAAGTTTCTTTCTTGGATTCTGAGGGGTTTATGTTAAATAGTATTTATGTTGTGTTTTCACAGCTGGAGAACCCCCTACAGTTAAGCATAGCTCTTTTTGTAGGAGGGTTGTTTCTTTATATAGTAGTGACTCATTCTGCAGACTGATTTGGACAGAAAGTAGTTTCGGGATTTTTGTGTAATCTGGACTGTTGCATTCTTTCAGATAATGGGGCTATGGTCTACCTTTGCTTTACTAGTGCATTCCAATTTGCATCAGGTAAAATTCCACCATACATGAGGGTAAATCCCTCAGAGGTAGCCCAAAACATTTTCCTGTTTTTCCATGTCACCATCAGAGTGTGGAATATCCTCACAGATTTCAGGCTAAAGGCTGCAATGGTTTGAGCGGACTTGTCTTCTATTGTGATCAGTGGGAGTGGAAAGTACTTGGCTTTTCTCAAGATCTGAACCAGGCCTGAACCTTTGGCAGGAAGTGAAACTCATCCAAGATGCTCTCAAACTTAGTCACTGAAATGGTAGTGCTATCAAACCAGAGTGAGGGCACCTACTCTGACATTCATTATTAGAGTTTTGAGTACTACCTGAGTGTGTAACTGAAAATGTCTCTCCTTTCCACTCTCGGTCTTGTCCACCCTACCTGTCTGATAGTCTGCCTTCTTGTTTCTTTGTGTTAGCTTCACCTGTGCTTACTCTGCCCTGTTTATGATCTCTCATGCAAATGTTAAAAAAATTGGGACTAACCAAACACATTTGAATGGCAGGTTTGAAACTTCATTGTTATTTAAAACATTTAACTCCCATATTGTCCTACAGTGCTCTTTGCATTATATTTAATCCAGGTCCAGACCCTCAAATAGGTAATTACATAGCTTTAACCACCATGGCCAAGGGAATTGCCTTATACCCCACTAAACCTGTGGTGATAAAAGAAGAACTCAGTTTTTCATACAGATTTAACTTCTCTTTTCCCAAGAGCTGTGGTATCTTCAGGTGTGGGAAAATTACATTGTCCTGACATTTTAATTGTTTCCCCCTTCTAGCCATGCTGTTGTTTTGAGAACATACTAGTTTTTGGACGTATTTTCGGTGAGCGAAATGACAATCTAAAATCTGTGTAGGTAGATGTGGAGTTCCACTAAGCTCACTGAGGTAACCTGATTTACATCGAAATGTTGATGTAAATAGCCTCGTTGCACTCCCAACCTCACCTAGAAGAAGGTCAATGCTGCTCCCTAGCGGCATTTGGTTTAGCGCAGACCCAAGTGGTCAGTGATGGTTTTTTGTGTTCCTTCGCGTCTTACTCTGTCAGCGTTTCCACTAAAAATCTCTATTTTACAGGCTGTAAAAAATTATTTTTCCTGAAGCCTGACAAGTCATGCATGCTCTTGTCCAGAATTTTCTTCAGAAACTGCTGTTTCAACCCCACCAATATTAGCATCAGACTAAAACGCAAAATTTGTGAGACATGATCCATCATTGGAGGTTTACCTATTATTTCGTTTATTTGTTTTTTAAACCTTAGCATGATTATTTAGCAAGTATAAATATCTTCTAAAATTTAAAGAATAAAGAAATTATAAAAATAAATTAAAATATTCTTTTAAAGGGTAAAGAAAATCTAAAATACCAAGTAAAAAAAAAAACCAACCATAAAGACACTCAAGTCCTATGCCCCATCAGAGTTGAGACTTTAAAACCTGTATTGTGAAGCAAATAAATTGTTTAAATTTGGGCAACAATTACTGCACATAGCTTTGAAGCATTATGAAACATCCCTTTTATTGCCTTACCCTCATCTTGACCCACACTCTTCTCTCAGTCTCTATTCTTGTGAATAAAGATCCTTGCATGCAATTCCCCTTTGAAACTTACTGCTTTTAATCATCCTGGAGCGACATATGTTGCACCATCCAGTCAAGAGCTGAGCAACTTTCTTCCAAAGCACTCAGCCCCTTTTTCAACAAAAAGACACAGAAAATTGAGATGTAGGCCAGAAAACTGTGCTGGCCACAGAATGATTTCTGCCAAACACACAGAGAACTTAGCCTCTGTGCATAGAGGTCAGTGTACTGCTTGTACAATTAATCTCATTTAAACAAGAAGACTTATAAAGTAAACTGCCACTGAGTATAATCAATATAAAGGGGAGAGGGTATAAAATGTTCAGACCTGACATTATGTTTTTCCTTTCACAGTGTAATTGGACTCCCAGAAGAAGAAGACTGGCCTAACGATGTTGCCCTTCCAAGAAATGCTTTCACTTCCAGACCTGCGCAACCTATTGAAAAATTTGTGCCAGATATTGATGAACTGGGCAAAGATTTGCTTCTTGTGAGTTGCTGTTTGTTGTTCTCCAGGCTGCATGACTGATAGCTCCCACTGCACATGTAGTGTGCCAAGAAACATTTATGTTTTCTTTTAATGAAGTTATTAAAGAAAAGCTCAAAGTTAGGTAGACAAATTAATGTAAATCTGTGAAATATCAGCACAAAAACACTCAAGAGGTGTCAGAGATGAGAACAGTTAGAGACTAGAAAAGTATGTCAAGGAAGCGCCTGCTTGACTTGTCTTTAGAGCTTATGCTTAGATCCTCATTACTGAACACAGTTGTGCCACTGATTCAGCCATTCTCATAGTATAAGATTGACCTGAGTGCAAAAAATGATCTGCCATTTTGCATGGTTTAGTGGACCCAGTATAAAGCAAAAAGTAAGCCGCAGAGGTAGATTACAGCTGCATGGATTCTAGTGATTGCTGAAAACTTGGGATTTGGAATTCAGCAGCTGTTGCCTATTATAAATGGCAGGATTGAGCAGAAGCAAACGAATTGTGCTGGCACAACTGGTAACACTGAATTCAATTAAATTGTTTCTGTAATTTTTATAGATATGTGATAAACCCCAGCCCTGAAGTTCAGACTTGTGATGGAATATAGGGAATGGCTTTGCCTCAGTTTGCATTTTGCTGTGCTGTTGAAATCTACCTAAATTTGTGCTCTGGAACAAATGCTGGGCTACATCTGGGCACTTGAAATGACAGGAGAAGCACATCTGTTGTTCTTGCAGCCTGAAAAGTGAAGCTTAGACATGGGACAAGAAATAGATTCTGAGAAAAAGGAATAAATATGGCAGAGCGCTCAGTGAGTGTGAGGCATAATGGGAGGAAGGAAAAAGACAAGTATCGATGTGTAGAAGGTAAAGTGGGAAGGGTTAGGCAAAGACATGAGAACTGAGAGCTAGCCACAGAAGAAAGGGGAGAGTAGGACTGGAAGTCACTGAATTAAATTTCAGGAGTTAATGACAGAAATTATGGTACAAGAAAATAAAGTAGGAGAAGGAAGTGCTTAGATAAGGAATAGTGGGGAAAATACTATCTGGAGGTGAATGAAGAAAAAGAGTAGAACAAGGTATAAAACACAAGGCCACACAAGGAGAGATTTCAGTGCTGGCTGGGCAGAGGCTGGGATAAGGATCTGGAAAGATAGCAAGCAAAGCACACATAGAAAGAAACTAAACACAAGACACTAGCATACAGAGGCTACAAAGTCAAAGACCCAATGCCTATAGATATACTGAGACAGGGAATGAACCTTTCGATGCCATCTGTGTTTGTATAACCAGAAAAGAACAGTACATTGAACACTGAGGGATGCAAATGTTGTTCATGAGTAGCTGCTCCCTGCAGCCTGTGAGACAGGTGTTCTGTGCATGTGAATTCAAGAAAACCTGAATTCTGAAATTTCCGAAACTATGAATACTTGAATTTTCTAACCTGTTATTTTCTATTAGCTTTGGGGATGCAACGTTCATACACTGTGCCACTGCTGCTTGTTTTAATGCGAATGGTAATGTTAACATACAGCCCCTAGTGAGACCCTGTTGTGTCTCATACTGATCATAAATTGAAGGTGGCATTCATCAATGTATATATGCAATGTTAGCTCTGTTAAGTGTACATTTTAGTTAAAACCAACTTCTTTTCATACTTACAGAAATGCTTAGCGTTCAACCCAACCAAGAGAATATCTGCCTATGTTGCCCTCTCTCACCCATATTTCCATGATCTGGAGAAATGCAAGGAGAATCTGGACTCTCACATGTCATCCAGCCAAAACTCTAGTGAGGTGAATGCATCATAATGCTGACCGAAGATGAACCATTAATGAACAAGATGCGTAGCTGACAAGGCCACTGTCCCATACAAACCACATAGCTGTTCTAGCGAAGATCATTATTTGGAGGTTTTATGCACTTATCGTTTATTTGGGGACTGTGATATGCTTATCCAAGAAAATCAATCTAGTTTACTTTCATCAGATCAACGCAAGGGCCAGTGCTTTGACCTGCTCCCATTGCAGCTTTATGTTTGTTTTGTTTATCTACCTGGGAAGACTCCAGACAAAGAGAAGCTGCTGACCAGTTTTGCTGCCATTTTATCCTTTTAATATTGAATGCTGCCAGTGTGGAGTAGGATGATCGAGTCACTGCCAAAACATGATGCAATCTCTCTCTCTAGCTGCTGAAGCATGATTTGGTACTTTTTAAACTATTATTATGTGATCTCGTACAGTGGTATTTAAAGAATGGCATTGAAATATCAGATCTCTGCAACCTGCAGTTAACTGATAGGTGCATTAATACATCCAGTTACTGTTCATTCATAGCGTTATGTGCAGGTGCTTCCCCACTTGAAAACTTGGATGGATTATTTTATCATTTCATTGCTCTATCAAAATAACAGTGATGATGGTCATCATAATACATGTCTCAACTTTTAGGTTTTTTTCACACACAAACAAGTTACTATCTAGCTACATTTGTGTGCATGTTGCAAAAGACAAGTGTTCTAAAAATCCTCTAGAGTCCTGCTCTTAAAGACTCTTTCGGTTTCCAAATGGTCAGTTTGTGTTGAAATCCAGGCACATTCTAGCCCTTGATCTAACCTATCATTCCCCCCTGGAAACAGCTGCAAGCACATTCGCTTTATCTCATTCCAGTTTTTCTGATATGCAGCTCAAAGACATGAGCACAGCTAATGAAAATCAATACAGATTTTCACCTTCAACCTGTTCTGATCATCAGCTAAAAAGGAAAATAGAAAGAAATTGCCGATTCAGAAGCAGAGAATCCTGTACCTGTAATAAGCACGGATATGTATTTGTGCAGAACTGAATGCTGTCTACTGCGCTGCCTTACCTGCAACACCCAACCATGCATTATAAGTGCATGAATATTACTGTCTCAAAATCCCTCAGATGTCATTTATTAAGCAGATTTGTTTTCTATGCAGAAATGCATGAGCTTCTCTCCTAAACCACCATGTGGGTATACTGGCACATGCTTCTCCACTAGGGTTAATGTGCCATTATTGAATGTCAAAATAACTAAGCAATTCATATGCCTTTATAGCACAGTTATTTTAAATATTACATTAAAATTTTATATTTAGTATTTTTACCTTAACTAAAATATATTTTCAGTATTTTAAAAAGTTTTTATTTTTTTAATACTGTACTGGAGAAAAAGAAATATTTTAAATCCATAAAAGCTGTTCCCTAGCATGACTTTCATTCATTTACCTGGATATGACTTGGGGGAAAATATTGGTCCAACGAGTTAGCCCTTACCATGAAACCATAAATATACACAATTGCAGTACAACTGATGATAAGTGAGGCAGCTAGCTTTGCTTACTCCTGTCAGAGTCCCTTAGGCTTCTCTCTTCCTCATCTCTATTTTATGTTGTCTAGCTAGTAAGCCAGCATTATATCCTCATTCACAGCATGCTTGGCAGAAGCAGGTCCTCAGCAGTGAGTTGAGCAATGTAGCTTTTTCCAGCTGTGGCATGAGAACTTGTAGCCATCCCCTTGGCAGGTTTCTCAGTCCTGTGATAGACTGGCTGTTGTGGCAAACTTCACTGTTAACTCTCTCTGGGAGATGGTCCATTGCTATCATAGTGAGTAGAACTTATCTGTCTCTTGGATAAAGCTTTTCCTTATTGATAGACATGTAAGTATGAGACATATGGTTAAATTAAGTCTGTTTTAAATAAGCCAGATTTTAAAAGGACCACTTGCATGCATGCATGCAGTGGCCTGTGCTTTTCTTCATGCCCAGGATGATGCCTATGCAAAACCTACTAGCATGAACAGGCAAGTTGCAAATTAAGCCTGGCAAGAGCATGCACAAGGCATCTGCGCACAGAGATACTGCAGATGCAAAAGACAAGGATTTTGGAAGCTCTGTGAGCAGCAAGCTGAAGGCCAGGGAGCGGTCATGGCAGCTAATCCTCTAATCTTGGCCTTGCCTCTGTCATTCTCTCTGTTCCTCCATAGAAGGGTAAGTGTGAACTCACTGCCCTGATATTGTCCCAGCCCTATTCCTCCATGTGTCAGTGGACCTGAGTGTGAGTAGGTTTTAACAATCATAGAAAAGGATGGGCCAGAGTGAAATTTTTGTTAACCACTTTTAAACACTAATTACAACAACAAACAGAGCCAAAGTTCAGGAGAATCTTGTGACAGTAACAAGAACATTTTTGACACAGTTTAGCATCTTTAAAAACATTCCACGTTTTACCTAGCTCCAGGCTATCATACATGCTTTATCAGGGCATTCAGCTGGTGCAGCTATCCAGCAACTGTCAGGGAACTCTCCCAGAAGTCTCCAACAACTAACATAGATGCAAATGTAGGGGAGGAGAGGGCATTTTCAAATTAGACTCAAAACTCTCAGATAGAGGTATGCATCTTTTCTACAAAGGGAAAAGAACATTTTAAGCCAAAGGTTAATGTTGGCTCAGAAACTAATGAGAATGTAGAAATCACAAGGAACTTAACTACTGGAGCAGTACTTCCCAATCAGTAGCATCAGAAGAAGAGCTCGGAGACCAGTGGAGAAAAGCAGGAGCTGGCTTACGGAATCACAGGCAGAGCTTCTGCAACATGGTGCTGTATGTTGTCTAATACAGGATAAGGTTATAAGTGGGGGTATTTGGGAGAACAGCTTGAGAAAGGCTGCATTAACTGTCATATTCTGGAATATCCAGTGGGAATGGCAGGAACAAAAAAAAGAAACCTAAGTTCTCTCTTGTCAGGTTTAGGGAAAAGATTTATCTGATAGGACCATTGCAGTAGCAAGGTCCTGCATTCCAAGGACCAACAACTTTTCAATTGACTTCCTTTCGAAAATCTCCTTAGGAAGAAATTCTATTTGACATACCATAGGCTTGCTCATATTCCAGTCTTCCCTGCCAAACAATGGCGTTTCACTTACACTAGCAAACTCAGAAAGCCTATTCTCTGGCTGGGCAAAGTCCTGGCACTGGCTAAAATCATGGCAAGAATCATGCTCATAATTAGACAGTACATACAACTGTGGGACCGTGCTTGAGCATGTGCCCTTGCTGTTTTTATTTTACTGGTATAGCCTTAGTATTTGTGTGCCTTTGCTCATTACTGCCATGTTGGAATTGTGTCAGTGAAAAAGAAGGTGTTTCTGGACACACATGTTCCAGACTGTGGTGCAAACTCTTCATGCATCCTTTAAATAAGACTTTGGAGTGCAATTCTTCATAGCAATAACTATGCCTGTATGTGTTCTACAGGAGCAGTTCAACAGCAGCTAAAAACCACTGAATAACAAAAGATACATGAAAATAAGTATAGATGTTTAGCTTCTCGAGCACCCACAACCAGGCACTGTGCTCTCCTCAGCAGAGAACAGAGTGTTCTTAGTAATGGAAGGAGTTACATCTATTTCCCACCAACCTTTTCTTTTTATCTCTACTACATAATTACGCAGGAAAAACAGACTCATTAGCCAAGGAAAAATATCACCAAAGCCAGCTAGTGAAGTGCTAATTGCAGTACATCTGAAGCAGCCCTTTTCTCTCTTCACTCTGTCTCCATGCTCATTCTAGGGGTTTTTTTTCCATAAGGAAGCTCAGCTTCCTTATGGAAACAGATTTCAGTGACACAGGTGCTATTTCCAACAAGTTTCTTCCAAATTTTCCATAGCTACCCATTATCAGCATATTACCAAGTGTTGCTTCAATTTAGTCCAGAACTGACAATTTAGAAAGATTCTTTTTGTTCAGCTCTTTGCTTACCCTTAGTTCTGCATACACCTATGTTGCTTTCTCTGCGCCAAGTAAAATTCTACAAATAGGGTCTGCATATTTCTGTGTTGGCTGCGCCCACACTCCAGGGTTTTTTCAACCTGTTAGTCCACAATGGTAAATGTTAGAGTACTTTTCTTTGTTGTTTTTGTCCTAAAACACACCAAAAAAAGGTGACAAAATGTTCGCAAAATACTGAAATTTGGTGCTATGCATACAGAGCCTTTTACATGAAATGAATCAGTAAGTTATAGTATTTGAGCATCTTCTGCATCGGGGGTGGTACCCCGCATCGTAAGTAACTCTCATGTGGTTTTTACACTCAATGGTTGTTTTGGTGAGTAAGAAGAAAACACTGTGCCATACTACTTTTCACAGGTTCACTCACTGTCTTTGAGAAGCATGTTTTATTATACATATGATTCTCTCTGCTGTTAGGTATTAGGTCAACTTTAATATGGAAAATAAAAAGAAATCATGCTGGTTTGGTCTTTTAACCAACCAATTTGGAACGCTTACAGACTCACAGCTGAAAACACATCAGTTGTCAAATAGGTATATGAATTATAAACCACACAGGTTGGTTTAAAAGGCCACATAAATTAATTATGTTCCATGTATAAGACACAGTTGAATAAGGAGGAATTTTATTCTAAGAACTGTTTTATAGAACCACTTTGCTAGTATTTTTTCATATACAGTAGTTTCAGGAATAGATTGATTTTTATATACAATGTGAATTAGAAGATTCTAGGCTATTAGAGTGATTTTGCCGTGTTATGCTTGAAGCTTGAATTGAGCACAAGCTTAGGAACCTAACCTATTTATTTTATTGCTACAAACGTGCTTCTAAATACCGAGCTCTTTTTGGATGTTAACAGATTTCACACTTCTCCTAATGTGTAAATGATTATTTTCTTGAGATTAGTATATTAGAAAAAACATTTTTCCAAGCTGCAGTTGTGTGGGAAAAATTAAGAAACGTATTTTTACTTTCACAGAGAATAATAACGCGTTATATACTGAAATCTTCAGTAACTGTCTATAAGCTATCTCTTTTGCTTCTTTTTGATTACTGAATATCAGAGTATACAGATTACTTTCCATGAAGGAAAAAAAAATCAGAAACAATCTCAAAAAAAGTAAATGGGATTTTATATGTTTAACCTTCCAAGTTTCATTTTCATACACAAATTCTTTGTTCAAGTACAATTCAGGTGTGCAAAAACATGACTACAGTTTAAACAGTCTAACAGGCTGTACAGCTTAAATAGAAGTTTTATTTGTGAGCTATTTATGTTATCTCTTTGGTTTTCAAATTGTTAGATAATGGCTGTAGTATAATTCTAGTTTCTGGACCAGACTCTGTAACCATCAACTCCCAGTAATTTATGTAAAACAGTAAGAAGCTTTCTCGTGGATTTAAATTAACTCAGCCATTAAAAGATAAAAGATGTGGACATACAAACTGACAAATATGCTTTTTGCCAAGTGTTATTTCTTCCCTTTAGTTTTAAGCTCAGCAAATACTGCATACTGATATGCAATATAAATACAAAATAAGAACCATAAAACACACTTAGAAGTAGTGTGCATAGATAATAATTTTAAAGCTCTGATTAGGTTCGCACAGAAACCAGCTGAAAATCATTCTTTTGGCTGTAACAGTCAAAATTTTGAAACTGATGTATTTTTCCATTTAAAAAATTCCTGAAAAATGATGTATATGTTTTTAATCCAGACAGTGATAGGCACCCAGACAGAACTGAATCAAACAGGAACTTGTGCTCAAAAAAAGATTCTGCAAAGCCAAGTAGATACCACCAGACCTTTATGTGTTCATCAGAAGCTGAAATCAGCCAGCACCATGCATAGATGAGCCTTCTGCATTCTGGGCAGAAAAGCCCAAGGTTGCTGCAAATAAAGTTAGTGAAAAATATGCCCTTACTTAAATAAAGCCCTGTGAGAGCTTCTGCAATATTCAGATTTCCAGCCTTCATTGAAAGAGCTGTGCAAAGCAGCTCAGATAAACCAAAACTCCATAACCATATGCCATTTTTTCCTTCAGATTAAATGTTTTATCTGTGTTAGAATATATTGGTGGGCTTCATCCAGCCTGTTGTCAATGAGGCTTTTGCGTGGCTAGAGAAAGTAAGAGGAGATTCTGCTGTGGATATTTTGAAACGGGGTGATTGTGGTAGGGTAGTTTTTTTGTTTCCAAAAAAAGATCAGAGAAATGATACTGCATTCTTTTCAATGAAACAAACAAACAAACAACTGACAATAAAGATTAATAAGGAGATTTAAGGAACCATTGGGAAAATATTGTTGGGATAAGTGAAAAGGAGCCTATTTGTAATGTGAAAAAAAATGTAAATATAAACAATGTATATTAAATATGACTTGGAACTGATACTTTTTCACTGACCCTGCAAAGTTGATAGGGTTTTATGGAAGAAAAGCATCCAAGTATGAACTTATTCTAACTATCATTTTAATGTTCATTTGCACTAATGCAACCTATGTTATTTGACTGAAAGGAGAGGGGAGAACAGGTAGTGTTTTAACTTGTGATTTATTTTGCTGTAAAGCTCTCGAGCTCACTGTCTGTTTTCCAGTGAGCTACATTTACATCCACACTATTTAGCTTTCTATACCTTAAATGTTCCACATGCCAGCACATTTTCTAGTGTTTACATGGATACTTGCTCCCATTTACATGCTCGTGTTAAACCCAGCCAAAGAGCACTGTTTCTGCTACTGAATGGAAAATGGATTGTCACAGACCGACAGCTTCCTTCGTGCAGTTACTCCTAAAGAGTTTGCAATTAACATTCTACAGTAAGCAGCCTTTCCTGGAATTCCATATTTCTTATGTATGTCATGTTATGCAATCCTCAGCTTTTTTTTTTTTTTTTTTCCTTTTTTTTTTTTTAAGAAGAAAGTTTTGAAAGAAAAAAAAGCAGTTCTTGAATGTTAGGATCAATTTTGAGTAGCTAGATGAGGGAGGAAAATCGTGAAGTGCTGCAAAGATAGGAAAAGGAGCAGAGATTAGGAGAGTTCAAGACAATTTTGGCAAGTGAATTTAAGTATGTGGAAAAGTTCTGTATAAGTGTAGGGGGAAGACTTTTTTTTCCCACATCTTTTCTTCTGTCATTCGCTTTCATTCACTTGTCATTCACTTTCATAAGCGTCAGATGATAAAGCAAGACTCTTGCATGAGATTTTAGTTCCAGATACTTATTATGCTAACTCAAGTCATGAGCTCCAGTGCAGTTTTTCAGCATAGCAACAGCTCTCTTTTTTAACTCAAAATTGGAGGAAGCCAGAGGTTTTTCTGTGCAGATACTGAAATAAAAGTCTTATGAGACAGCTTGAGAGCAGGTTAAACTGGCCACACAGGCACTGCCTGAAGCTCAGCTGCAGATGTGGAGAACACACAGCTCTAATGCAGGGAGGGTCACTGTGTCCATTAGCGTGCAATATTGCCATGCATTGTGAGCTGACTCCTGTCACAAAATGAAAACCCTTTGGCAACGCAGAATGGCATGGTTTTGAGCACTTGGATTTTGATTAAGATTATCTGAATGCAGGGTTTGCTGTGCAGGTGGTTCATCTTACAGGAGCAAGTCTGAGAGCCTAGCAAGTTTGTCCAACACCCAGTAACTAATACTGCAGAACCCTTTGCTAACAGAAAAGTCATTTTGTAGGTTGTACAGCAGGAATGGAACTTCCTGAGCTGCTCTGCCAACCTGACAGCTGCTCTTAACTATTGTTATGCCACCTCCAAAACCCATAGAAAATAAGGCCTGTATGGCATTTTGTTGTGTTTAGTCCATGTGTGGGAGTGGCTGGCTATGTTGGTGCAGAGCAGCTAATTTTGGTCCTTCCACTAAGTGTGAGCAACTGAGCTTGGCACAGACACAAATTTCACAGTTTCAGGAATGGGAAACTTCTAATTCTACACTGTAGTTCTCTGGCATTTGTTAAATAGATACAGTGATAGATCACCCAGATGCTCGAGCTGTCCTTTCCTTATCCCAGATCATCCTACTGTGACACTATGAAAGAAGCCCTGGGTTTGTCTACTCCTCAACAGTCCTTCAACGTCCTGCTTCCTCTCACTGCAGTGACAGTTACCTATCATTTGTGTCTGATCCTGCTGGTACTTCAACAGCCCCTTAAAGAGCTGTGAGCTTTTAAATTACTACTTTGTGATTCTGCAGCCCCTTCAAGTCTGCAGGCAGCCAATGACTTGTACTGTAATTTTTCTTAGCTTCTCATTTGGAACTGGGAAATACTACAGTACAATACGGGAATCTGTGTTACTTTTACTCTTTGGTTCAGGCAGAGAGATGAGCTAGAATAGATTGGACTGAACATAATGTGCTTGATCAGCCAAAACAATTTTTGATTCAGAAGATTATCTCAAAAGATTATTTACTAAGTATAGAAGATCCCTGGATAACTGTCTGTGATGTACATATTTACAAGAGCAGCCAATGGTGCTTCAGTTATACAGAAGTTTTTAACAGATGCAAATCTCCTACTGCTTACCCTCCCTTTCCCTTCCCCTTCCCCAGAATCACTGTTCCCAGGAAGAGATTTCCTTCCAGTGAGAGGCAGAGCAACTACAAAACAGTTCTTTTATGAAGGTCCCCCCTACATGGGCACATGTAGGCAATCACACTCATTCATTTGGCTTTTTCTACAGCAGCTTTGAGTAAAGAGCCTGCCACAAGTAGTAGGCACAAATGGACCTTAACCTCCAATATATTCTCTCAAGGAAAAGTCTTTCCAGGATCTTGACTGTTTCTGACAGTCAACTTCTTTGCATTTCTAAGAACTTCCTTAAGAAAGCTCTCTCACTACACAAGAAGGATGACTGTGAATCTGACCAGGGTTCTCAGTCTTTTTCCAGCAAGACACAAAATCCATCAAGATTTCTTGCAGGGACTTTGTCTTGCAGCAAAGGTGGCTGTAACCGTGGGTTGCAACTACAACAAAAAAGCACATCAGAAATTGGATGCTGGCAAGAAGTTTGTGGATGTGAGGCTGTACGAGGTAGCTTATGGAAGCTCAGTGTGGATGTGCTCATCTGCAAGTACTGATTGACATGCACATTTTGAACTTACTTATTTTGAGGTTGCCTGTCATAACTTGACAGAAGGCCTGCAGTGTCCTGAGATTACAGGCTGAAAAGACTGCAAAGATCGATCCATCTTTCCCTTTTTCTTGCTAGATGTCTGGCAAACCAGTGGTTTTCAGCTTTGTTCTGCTTCAATTTATTTTATTTCGCTTCCACCGCCACCTTTCTCCTTCCTATTGTACATACTAATTTGAATAGAAAAGCATTACTCTAGTTTGCCAGCTCAAAAATCAGAGCAGGCCAGCACTATCTAAAAGTTTGGATTGCTCTCTGGTGGTCAGTATTATGTGAATCACTTTCCCTGTTTAGATTCCAACAAACAGAATTCGGTATCCATGACACCTTCCTTCAGTACTGTCAGATAACCTTGCTGTCATTCTCCACAGTGTTCAAAATCTTTTTCTGGAGACTGAACTCCCCTCCTACAACCCACCTAGAGTCATGGCAGTGTAGGCATAAGAAGTTTCCATTATGGCAGTGCTTTTCAGTAATGAATGAGTCTCAAGGACTCTTAGGCACTTTTCACAGACTTCTCTTAAGGTGAGAAACACATTTTAGAGTATTTAAGATACAGAAAATGTAAAGATGACGTTTATTTTTCTGATAGAATCTGTTTTCTACACAAAGCCGTATGATTTTGGCACTGAAACCAAGCCCACGGGCACCCATTTATTCTTTTCTTTTAGTCTTTAATTTCTTTGTAAATTCCTTTCAAGCATTCAGATTAATGTATTTATGGTCCATTTCATTCCAACTCGTTTAAGTGGTCTGTGTCTGCCACTGAATCTCATCAGTTTTATTTTTAATGTAGTATTTAGCCGCATTACTTTGAACAGCTTTAAAAGTATAATGTCTTTGAATGCTCTAGTTAAAGAAAAAATTATACCCTCAAAATGATGTCTTAGAAGTTGAGCTCTATACTCGGGAAATAGTGTTTATATTATAACTCCCGAAAGCATCACAGGGTGCTTTCATCTGTATGTCTGTCTTCTATGTTCAGTGTAACAGTGTGTATTTGTTGGAGTGATCCTCTCCATCCTGAAGGCCTAAGAATGCAAACACATGAATACTACGTCTCACCTGAGCAGTCCCACAAAGCTAAGTGGGGTTGCTCACGGGAGTATAGTTGCTCACAAGAAAGTATTTGCAGAAAAAGGCTTTCCTTTAGCAATTGACTGTAGTTGTGAGGACACGTGGTTAATAACAGCACCGAGACACCAGTAAATGGGGTCAGTGTTTATCAAAGATGTGGAGATGTGGACACATTTACCTGCAAGTTATCTGACATTAACCTAAATTATTGCTATTATAATTCAGTATATTATTTCTGATGGAAACACACTAGTCCTGTGAAAGGGTAGTTGCCAAAAAATATGCTGAGTCTTGCTGCTTTGTTGTTTATTTGCATTTAGTATACATTTTGGTTGTTGAAGTTAAGCTAGTTTCATAGAGAGGCAGAAAGCTGGATCAGTCAAAAAAAAAATATAAACAAGCTTCATACTGTACACTGAGTTCTGCAGCTAGGGTAGTATGTGTGTTCAGATGTAGTATGTTTTATGCTTTAGGGTATTTTTGTTTGTTTAAGTATGTAAAGGAATAAGCAGATTACTTTGAAATGCTGTTGTAGAGCTAATCTTACACATAGCGGGGGAATGTTGTCTGAAAAAATAAAGTTAGAAAACATTACATAGGCTGCCTTTGGCTTCATTTTGTTTGTAGCAGGTCCAGCAGGTATCTGGTGATTCCAGATGCTTAAGCCAGGGGCCAAGTTTGAGGCATCTTGTAACTGAAGAAAGTTTTTTTGCAGCGTTGTTGCCCATCTGGGCTTTAAGTAAGACTGTTTGCTAAACAAAAGCATAAAGGCAGCAAATTTAGGTTTTTGGTTTTTTTTTTTTGTTGTTGTTCATGCACAATTGCATAAAACCGGATTGGGGTTTCAAAGTTATTTCAAATTATCTAGCATAATTTACTTCTGTTGTAACTCCACTGACTGCAGTTACATTAAGCCAAGAATTTGACCTTGTAAGTCTACAAATTTCAGTGTCAGGCAGCTCAGGTCTATGTAAAAATACTTAAGCTTAGTAAATCAGCAAGAATACTATATAAATGGTAATGTGTGATAAAAATCTTAACTCTAGTAACATTATTTCTCTCAACATTTCTGTTCATTACTTCTTTATACAAGAGTTCAGAAGTGCACTTCTTAGTGGCATTGGGACATGTGGAGAAAAGCGTGATGCTGGTACAGAAATGTATCAGAAATAAGATTCAATTCTTACTGCTCCAAACACTCCGTTTGTGCCTACTTTACATGTTACAAATTCCACTGAAGTTAACAGAAGACATGTAGAAGGTTAAGCCTGTTAGTAACTCTCACGGGACACTGGTTTCAGAATCTGCAAGAAAAGTTACGTTCTCAAAAGAAAATAAAAACCATGGGGTTTCAGGTTTACAGAATACCATGGACAGTGAGGACAGCTTCTGAGACACATCCAGAGTAACTTCATTCATATTACATCAGAACAACATCCCTTAGCAAACAAAGTCTGTCTCTGTACCTTTGTTTCTCAATATGATTTTACATAAAAAAGAACATAAAAAGCATTTGGAAAGTTAAAACAGCTTCTGATGCTGTTTGGCTTAATTTTTTCTCTTTTTCTTTCCCTTTTTTTTGTAACAGAAGAGGATTTGCTCTGGGGATGTCTAGGATTTGGTAATTCAAGGCAAACATGCAAAGCAGTTTTGAATATACTTTTTGTTTCATTCACCTTAGGGCATATAATCAGCTGGTGAAAATCAGCACAGTCCTGTTGACTTCTACAGTGTTCTATCAGCTTACACCAGCTGAAGAGCTGGCATGCTGAGTTTTAGCATTTCAAGTCACTTTACCTACACATCCAGTAGGATTTTATTTTGCAAGGTGGAAAGTTACCTACGACAAACTGTACTACCTAGACTACCATTGATACCTACTCACAGGACATGATTTCACTGTATCACTTCATACTTGAACTTCATGGTGTTCTTTTAATCAGGGTACAAACATGAAAAGGTGCGTGTGTTACTGTTTCTTTTAAAGGTGCATCTTTTTTTATTATTATTATTCTGTGTGCTTAATAGTTACTATTCAGTGTTCTTCACATTCTTTGCATTCAGCCTTCAAATGACCATGTGGAAACACAGTATCACCTACAGAGGCACAGATAAAGGTAACTGTAACTTCTTGAATTGTTACTCAAATAGGCTAGTTTACCTTTTGGTCACCAATATGCCCTCAAGGTGCAGACTCTGGTATTCATAAGCCTTGCACCATTACTGTACATGAAATCCTGCAGCCTCTCTCTCCTCTTCTTGCACAGCTGCTGATTACCGTATGGGCCTTGGGGAAAAGTGTGTTTGTGCTGTACAGAGTGGCCGGGAAATCATGTAGCCACATTGGAAGCTCTAGAGCTCCCTTCGCAAGCTTTCCAAAGCAGCAGCCCTTTGAGCTGACCGCATGCCTGCTCTGTGTCCCCTGTTGCACTCTTTGGGGCTTTCTGCTTTAAGAACACCCTAAGCTGGGGCTACTTTACGTTGACTGCATTGAAGTTCACCAGAGCATGCACCTTACCGTATAACATACTTTTTTGCTTTTACACATTTGTAAAGATGGTTGACTGCAAAAATAATCATGTGTCAATACAGCAAAATTAAATTAAGGCACACAGAAGGTTATCAATATTGTATTATATCAGAATTACAGTCCTTTGGAACTGAACGTTTTGCTGCTGGCAGTGCAAGAAAAGCAAAGTTGTGTATTTATTGTTGGGTGCTGAGGGTTCAGAATGAAAATCAATATAATAAAAATTTTCATGGTGTCAAGTTCTTTTTAGTTGTTCCCGAACTATTGGAAAGTAAAAAGGAAAAAAAAATTAGTTTCGTATTTAAGACTGCTTTCCTGAGGTCTACTTCACCTTTCTAGCTATATTTGTCTTTTATCTAAAAATGTAAAATGAATACAAATGCAGTAAGTATTGTATATTAAATACAGAAAATTAGCAACACTGCTCTCTAGTTTTCTGTTTGCAAGTGTTTTTCCCAGCACCGTGGGTATTCTAAAGAATCAGCAAACATACACATAACCAGACACAGGACCATAAGATTGTGCACACCCTTTCCATACATACACCTTTAGTTTTAGGGAAATCTAACCACATTTGTCCTGGTTTCTCATTTCTGAACTACTTTATTGCTTATGTAGGATGAATTACATTAAAAAAACATACAAAATTGAGTGGCCCCTTTTTCTTTCAAAGGCACAACATGAGTGCAATTGTTGTGAACGCTGTATGGTTCAGCACCGGTTTCTTTACTGAAATCTTTGGTTTGGTTTAGGCCACTTGTGCTTTAATTCAGCTATACTGGCTCTCAGTCATTCCTGAAATGCAGTATTTTCCCCAAATGTTACTTGATTCAGCTGTTGCACTAATACGTGTGGTGTGTTCTTAAAGATCCTGCCACCTTTCATTTCCTTCATCTGCCACCTTCATTCAAGAAGTTGAGCACACTTGATGATTGTTTTTTCTTGATTGACCACAAATATGACTAGTAACATTGCTGTAACTAGTATCATAGAAATGGTAAAAGTGCATGTCTTGAGTTAAACACAAAATGACACAACATTAAACTAAAACCAGATGCATATTTCCTGTCTTCACTTCCAACCAACCAAAAAATCCTCACTGAAACAACTCAAAGCTTCAGCTTATTGTAAGGATCACTAAGAGCTCTTTAGAGTAAGATCACGTAGTTTCTACTGATGAGGTCTCCAATGAGCCACCAGGCATAGAAACCTAAAAACTATCAGCTCAAGCATCCAGATTTCAGCTTCTGGATGAATGCTCTAGACAGAAATGACTGCAAAGTTTACCACACCACAAAGGATTTTGTAACTTGGAAGCAAAACTTCGTGCTGCCCCTAGAAACTATAAGGAGCCATGAAAGTCCTTTACAAATCATAGTTACATATACTGCAGGTGCAACAGCATTAAATAGAAACAGCAGCCACCTTTACCTCATGTGACATCGCAGATCAGGCTTTAAGCACATTATAAGATTACAAGCAGCAGTCCAGACACAAAATCAGCTGCAGTTAGGCTTGTGGCTGAGAACATCATAAATACCCATTTTTGCCACAGCTAATACATTGTGAAAAGAGGAGAAAATCGTGCAGCTATTGAACAGATTAAGTGGGAGCTAACATATAGATCTGGATACTATCCAGTGGTTTATTTCTGATAGTGCTCAGGGCAAGGTACCACAGAAGAAAATACAACAGCCTGTGGACAATTACAGGATAAATTCTTCATACGGATATTTTTTCCTTGCCCTCGTCTGTGAGAAGGTGATTTATCCCTGCATGAAGTTCATAAAACCCAGTTACGGAAGTGAAATTGTGTTTTAAAAAGAAATCCGTGACGCAGAATACTAACAACCTTGTAGAAATAAGCACAAATGTTACTCTTCTTGTTATTCACATTAATGTTCTCATCCTCTTTCTTTGCCTCAAAATTATCTAATGCACTAGATGTCACATGCTTATGAGCACCATAGAAACAAATGTTCATTTTAAAAGGTTTAAACACATCGCCTTTGTCTGTTGTTTGCCTGCCATTTACTGACACGCAGAAAGCAGGATTTACAGTGTCTGTGACACTCCTCATTTTACACCCCTCACTTGTGTTGTTTTGTTCCCCTTCAGTAACCAAGGTCATCTTCAGCCTCCTGTCACTCAGAACACTTTCCCTAAGTATTTTCATCCATTTTTAGCAGTCTGACTTAGCCGGCTGGATTGCTGGCTGGACTCCCGTGCTTCCTGCACAGCCAAGGAAGACAAGCTAATGGGAGTCTAATTAAAATACCCCAGAGTGCGCAGGGGAGGACTCCCTCCTCCCCACTGCCTCCACGGGCAGAGGGACCCGCACCCCTGCCTTCCCGCAGTGGAACATCTTCCGATTTGCAGCCTCACGGTGCAAAGCGCTGCACGAATAAACTCTCACAATTCCCATTTCTGAAGGCGACTCTGTCCTGGCAGACCTGACACAGCTCAGCTATCGCCCCCGCTGCTGCAGCAGAGCTGAAGCGCACAGGGCCCTGCAGTTCTGCCACCGTGTTACCGGAGAGACAGGCATGGACAGACAGACAGAGCCATGCACCCTCCACGCCCAGGGCCACCCCTGTGCCACCATGGGCTGCAGCAGTGCTGGGGACAGCCTGCACGGGTGGGTACCCAGCAGTGGTGTAAATAGCCTAGAACTGGACTGCGATGGGGTGCTCTGAAACGGCCCGCATCTGAAAGTGTGCCCAGGGTGAGGATATCCCCATGCCTCACAAACATCAGGATACATTTAGTAATAATCCTCATCTTATTTTCTATGTATTTTAATGCAGTTTGTTTCTCCTGTCGTCAGCGTACTGCTGGCAGCTCAGTGAGAGCTTGGGCCTGACGCCTTTCCAAAGCGGCCATCCTTGTTTCAGGACATAACCAACTATTTTCTGCCTTCCCTGACACACCACACTGCAATTTTCAGCAGTCAATAGCTGCAGTTCTGCTGTCATCACCTTCTTGGTTTTCTTCTAGTTCCTCGCATCCTGCTCTTGGACACCCCTAAGGAACGTGGGGTATCACAAACCCCCGGGGCTCACCGATTTTTCCAGCTCTTCTCAAATAGGATGAACACAGCAATGCTATTGCAGAAGCAAAGCTCATCCGTGCTTTGTAGGAACAATGTGGGAACATACAATTACTTCTCTTCGTTTTTACAAAGCTAACATGCTAACATGCGGTGATTTTTAATGGTAACTCTTTAAGAAACGGACACTTGAAATTCTGAGTTGGTAGATAACCGGTAACTCCCAGGCTCCTCTCATTTCCACTAACCTAAAGCAATAAAACCCCTGTCAATATGACTGTGTTGTTTATTTTGAAGTGCAGATTGCTGGTAAGTGATTAATATGCACTTTTTTCATTTTCTTTTCAAACAGAGCCCCATTTCATGGAATTCCATGCCAGGACAGGCTTCTAATTCACAATACCTTAGTCTATGCACCTACTGAAGGGAAAAGGAAACATTGTTCCACCTGTGACTAGGTACACCAACAGGGGGAAAAAACCTCTCACAGCGGAGCTCTGTCCCCCCTCGGGGTGCTCATTGCAGACGGGTGCTCCGCCCGGGACACAAGCGCACGCTGACATCCCATTTCTCCCTCAGAGCCGCTCCCCTCCCGCGGGCCGGCCCAGCTTTATCTTCCCTCAGGCAGGCCGGGTGCTGCCCGCTCACGACGACGCTCACCCTGCCGGGACCATGGCCGCCACCCCACCCAGCGCCCCGCACTACCGCTTCCCCTTCCTCATCCCCCCTCCCGCCCTTCCTCTTCCGACCTCCCCACCGCGGCTCTCCCCATCGCCGCCGCCCCGTCTGCCTGAGCGGCCTCGCGGAACCGGCGGGGCAGAGGCGGGGCGCTAACGGCTGCGGCAGCGCGGGCACGCTACGGCCGCGGTGTGGCCGCGGCTCCGGCAGGCGGCGCTGTGTGGCTGCGGCTATCGGCGCTCTCCGCAGCTCGGCGGCTGCTCGGAGCCGAGCTGGGCCGCGGCGCTTGCGGTTCGGCTTCCAGAGCGCGGGGAAGGCGCCCCGAGCCGGGCCCACACGACGACGGCGGCGGCGGGCGGCGCCGAGGGGTCCTGGCGGCGCCATGGGGAAGCGGGACAACCGCGTGGTGAGGAACACGGGCAGCCCGGCGGGGAGGCAGCAGCGGGAGGCAGGGCGGCCGCTGCCGGGATCCGCGGCAGACGGGGGCAGAGCGGGAGGGGAGGCTGTGGGGAGCTGGGCGCTGCCTCAGCCCTGGCAGCCGCACCCCGGCGGCGGCCGAGCCGGCCCTGTCCGTCCCGCTGCCGTGCTCCAGGAGCTGCGGGGAGAGCAGAAGGGTTCGGCCGCCGCAGATGGGGAGGAGAGGGGCCCCTTGGCGGCGGGCGGGAGGCACTTGAGGGCAGGCCGGTTACGCAGGGTCGGGGCTGGGGCCCGGCCGGCCTTGGGGCTTCGTGCCGCCAGACAACAAAGAAGGCCGTGCCTGCGGTCCCGCCCGGCCGGAACGGGCGGCTCGGGTGCCGGGGGTCCCGTGTGGGGCCGGCGGCTGCGGGAGCCTTGTTAAATCCGGCCGCGGTCGTGACCCGTGCCCGCCTTGTGAGCTGCTGGTGAAGATGGTTGAGATGCTGGCCCGGTCCTTGAAAAATAAAACGTTACCAGTGGGAGTTGCAGCATTCGCCGAAGTAGCTCTGGTCCTTACTGAGCCACATTGCCTTAAACTTAGCGTTCAGCTGTACCTGAGCAACTGGAAATGTGGCTTTGTGCAGAGCGCTGCTAACCTCGGGAGGCAGCGATTCAGAAGGCCAGAAATGCACTTACATCTGATTGCAGAGCCTGATTTTATACTGTCACCACATTCATTCCTCCTGGTATTTTTCTTTAAACTTTTTTGTACCAGTTAGCCATTCACTTTATGCTCATGTTTCATATAGGCATTGTAAATTTACAGTTAATGAAGTTTATGATTAAAAACATAATACTTTTTATTTTCCCTGTTTCTTTCCTCCTAGTATGTACTGTGAATTCGTACTTGGATCCATTCAGGGGAAAGTCTTTGCTTACCTTGGTGTACTAACGTGTAATAGACTATGATAGACATACACATTATACAAACGGGTAGTTGTGATTGCTTTATTGAGGCACCAAAATGATGGAATCTACTGAGAAAGACTTGACAGTGTTAGACTGCAAGACCTAGCCAATGCTTGAAATGTATGTTGTAATACATACAACATGTAATGTTGTACATTACATTGTACAACAATACATACAACTCTTGTAATGGATTTGGGTGTCCAGCTATTCTTAATTTTCTTTTCCGTAGGGCAGTTGGGATGCACATAGCGATGCCATCAAATTTTTACATTCCTACCTAAGGTTCATTATGTCATGATGGCTGCTAGTTCAGACAACTTATAGGACCCTTTGGACCTATAGGTTCTCTTCTATGGTCATGGAGCTTTCTACCTGTCACTTTTTTCCCAGGTCCCTTCTTAAAATACAGCATGATTTTAATTATTTGGAGATGGGAAATTAATCTGAGGGATTTTACATCTGTAGGACACTCTCAAGGTGGTAGTAGTTTATATTGCTTGCCCAGAGAACCAGAGCTGATTGAAGGTGCCTTGTGCTTTCCAGGAGCATGAGAAGCTATATAAAAAATACCTTTAATGACTGCTGAGCAAAATGCCAGCAGAAGAAAATGAATGTGCAGACAAGTACTTTCTTTACTGAGGGCGCATTTCTGTGCTCTCTCTGGCTCGTGACATGCAGTTTGGCAAAGTATTGTAAATACTTCTAAGAAATGGTTATTGGCAAAGTAATTATTCATAAATAAACCTGTTCGAAATTATAAGAATGTGGTTTAAGACATACATTTCCTGATCATCGTGTCAACAGTCATCGTGTGCTTGCTGCTGGAAAGTTAAGGCAAGCCACTGAGCAGAGGATGCTTCCTAGGTAGTTACCTGGGGTCAGTTTGAGGAAGTAGAAAAACAGCATTTGACAGTCATAGCCTCTTCTGCAGGTAGAGAGGGAGGTTTGCTGGGAGGCAGGTGGTGTTCATTTCAGGTAAGCTCAGGTGAAAAAGTAGCTGATTTTTAGTTAATAGCAGCAGGAGACCTTGTTTGTAGGAATAATAATTACATGAGAAGATAGAGCTTTAGATCTAAGTTCTGAAATGGTAACCAAAGAGTTGACACACTTTACTCTCTAGAGTAAGCCAGTTCTTAAATTGCATTTCTGTTGTCTAGTCAATCTAGTACATTGAAATTGCTTTTGTTTAATGAAATCAGTGTTCAAATGCTGTTTTCCTGCACTGCTAGAGGAATACTTTTTCTACTTGAAGCTGAATTCAAATGTATATTGACTCACTTGTGGATTTGTAATATAATAAAATGTTAAGGTTAATAATGTGAATATATATCTTTAAGTCCTGTAACTACTTGAGTGTGTATACCCAGCTGGCTACAAAAGAAGGTTTTAAGCTTAGGTGGTGAGACTAAACTGGTTTAAATTTGAATACCTCAGCTTTACCTGACCATGTTATTTAGTCTGTTTGTATGAATTCAACACAGCAAAGCTCCAAGAAATGGCAGCAGATATCACCCTTAAGAGTTGCAGAGTCAACTTCAGTCAAAAAATGGTCCATTTGAAAGAGTCCTTGGGTTGCTCAGTGTGGTCCAGCTGATCCAAACTCCATGTGGGGAGTGTTGCCCTCTGGCCCATCCTAGGCAGAGCCCGGAGACCCTCTTCCAGGGCTAAATGTAGCCAGAAGAGCTGAAGTCACCAGCCTGCTCTCAGTCCAGAAACTCGGTGTGATTGTGGCCACTGCTGCTCCAGTTGAGGGAGCAGGAGGGGAAGGAGGCAGCAGCTGCTGCTTTTGGCAGCTGTCACAAATGGTCATTTACTGTGCATGGTGGCTTCTGAATGCTTAATTTATGGACTGATAAAAGGCAGTGTCAGACATGCAAGAGCTGCACATGTGGTCAAAGCTTTACCTTCAATCTGCAGAATGCTGTACTCTTAAAAAAATTATCTCCGATTGGGCAACCAAAGTTAGAAATTGTTTTTACTATCTGATTTTACTTTTATTTTCTCATCTCCAAACTACTGACAGTAAGAACAGCGTGTGTTATGCTTTGCAAAAGTAAATTGTGAAGTGTTGGGACGGCGTAGTGACAAAACCTCACGACTTAAGGGGGGATATGTACCTCCCTTTTACAAGAGTGAAATATTATTGGCATTAAAAAAAAAAAAAAAGAACTGTTTGCTAGATTAGAGTTTTTCCATAAACTGCTGAGGTGGATTGCGGAATCTAAGTTTTAAATTGATTTTTTTATAATCTATTACATTTTAAGAGTGAATATGAAGAGGATGCATGCATTTGAAAGATAGAACACTTTATAAGAGTGGGAGTTTCTCCCTTCTTAAAATAGCCCTAAATCACAGAATCTTCATACATACATAATTGTAGCGAAGCACCACGCTTGCTTGCTTTGGTGTTACAGCAAGAAACTTTATGCAGAATTTGTGGAATGTACTGTCATCAATTTTGAGTAGAACTTTAAAGACATAGGATCGGTTGTCCCAGAGAGTGAGAGCTGAAATTTAAGTATGTTTTCCCAAGGAAGAATATTTCAGCAATCAGGATACTGTCCTCAGTTTGCAAAAGCATTGCTCAGGGAAGGGAATTACTGAAAGGAACATGGTCTCTTTGTGAGTGAGTTCTTTCTGCTACAGTATAGCTCACATTGAAAGCACCTGAGTCTTTCTGCCAGACCAAATCAACTTGGTTTAGTTAAATAGTTTACATTTGTAGAAACAAGTCAGAATTGTTTGTCAGGGAGTGGGGAAAAATGTCTGTGAAGAACAAAAAGGACAGATTTTGGTATTGCAGCGTAGCTGATAAGTTTTATATTTCTTTTTGTTGTTTAATATTAAAGGCTTATATGAATCCCATAGCTATGGCCAGAGCACGAGGTCCTGCCCCAAATTCAGGACCAACAATACAAGACTACTTGAACAGGCCAAGACCAACATGGTAAGTAGCAATACTTTCCTGCCCTTCTGACCTTTGGAGTATAAGATTTGTTCCCTCTGACTGAGATGACACTGTACCCACTTTCTCTCTGAATACCCAGAAATAGATTTTGAAAGATTCCTTGTCTGGTGAAAGTGTTCTTTTCTGAAAATGTATTCAATCCCCTCTCTTAAAAACAACAGTATTTCATTTGAAAATGTGTATTTCTTGTTTGTCTTTAAATATTTTGGCAACATTTTCTCAGAAGAGGAAAACTTTGGTCACTCTACCTCTGTCACAAATCCCAGTACCTACAGCCTGCAAATGTATTTAGCTCTTAAACAAAGTAATGTTCAAAACCAAAACCATTTTGTCGGTCTATTCTTAGAACACTGTTTATCATACCCAGCAAAATCATCACTTTGAGATGTTATCAACAACTTATTTTACATTCTGTCCATTTTGCCTGTTCTCTTAAGACATTAGAGAACAATTTATCTAATTGCAAAGCTAGCTCTAGATCTTTCAGAGGGATTTAGCTACAGTACTTAGGTTATTAGGTTTAAGTTACCATATGCATAACATCAAAGATGCTTTAATTCTTCTTTCTGTTGGAAGTTCAGCCAAAGCTAAACTTCAAAAAAAACCTATGGAAAGTTAAGACACTGAAGAAGGTATTTTTAATTGTGAAAATCATGGTCTATCGTTTTCTTTTATGTAGGGAAGAAGTGAAAGAGCAACTAGAAAAGAAAAAGAAAGGATCCAGGGCTTTGGCAGAGTTTGAAGAAAAGATGAACGAGGTTGGTAATGTTAATATTAGATTCTTCTTATATGCTACTTTTTACACATAGTATTTCACTTCACTGAAGCTTTTAATGAGTAAATGTTTTGGTTTATTCATATCAGAAGTTAAGGTTACTACTGAACCAGTAAGAGCTAAGTCTCAATTCAGAGAAACATATTGAAAGTTTTGAAAATTGCTGCTGAATAAAGCTTAGAGTTCATAAATGTAAATATAGTTACACAAATGCATGTGTTTATATTACTAAATGAAACTCCTGTGTTTTCAGGTATGATAAACCAAAGTCTGTTGTGCTAATCTTCACTTGTTTAAGGTCATGCAATCCAAATATATTGAAAAGAGGGAATTTGTTACTGGGAACAGACATCTTTGGCAAGGAATGCACACATAACGTTAATGTGGGAGAAGGCACAAAGAATGGCCTTCAAGGCACAGATAGGTCTATAAAGTACTTCTTTAGCACTCATCCTATACTGATTACATTCCATACTAGTTCCCTGCTATAAACTCAGCTGCTCTGATGCTTGTGTTGAGTACCTGCTGGAGAGCAGCGCAGTATAAGAAAGTTTCACATATAACTCCTGTTGTAAACATAGGAAGAAATCAATGAATTTAACAGTTCCTGTTCCTTCTTGGGTTCTGGTATCTTGAGATAAGATTCAAGCAGTACTTCTCATCATTGTGAGTTTCTGGTTGAAGTAAATGGTGCTCCTCCTCTGCTACTGGAAGGGCATAGCTCCCATAGTACTCTTGCTGCACCTTTTTGCCTAAGAAGATATACCAGTATCTGGAGGGTCATGGGATGCTATTCTGAGAGGATTGGTTGCTCAGCACTCTGAGTTTTAGCTTGGTGAGTTCGGTTTAGTATTTTATTGTATTCCTTTCCTGTTTTATCTTTGCTTTAATGTGGAGTAATGGAAACTGGCATGAATAGAAGATAACAGCCTTTCAGTATGGCAGAAGGGTAGGAAGGGATGCAGAGAGTTGTGAAATGGCCATAAAGCTCCTAAGAACAAATCTGTGAATGGTTGAAAAGATTACAAGTCTCTGAATGAGGTGCTGTCTCCTATTTTATTTACAGACATTGTGCTTTTTTATTTACAACGTAACACTAACACAGAGTTAAAATAGTTTGAAGAGAACACCTGCCTGATAAAGTAGAAGCTGTTGTTAGAGACCCCTGGGGTAGCTCTGGATAGCTGGTATATCAAGGTATGCAATATTGCACAGATGTTACCTTGGGCTGTGGAAAAGCATAACACACAGCACTGTCTGGGCACATCTGCCATGCCTCAGCAGCACTGTTCAACAAATTCACAGGATGCTGACTTAGGGATCCGTGTATCATACTGCATTGCACAGGTATAAACTTACTTAATTCCTGCTGTTTCTGTCCCTTCAGCACAATATGTGGATTATTGTTGCTTAGCCAATACAATACTAATACAGTTTCATTGTGACAAAAAGGGAGGATCAGAATAAGTGAAAAAAGAGGGAGCACATGGTGGGTCTGACACAGGAATCAGGAATAGCGCTGATTGAAGCCAGCAGATTTTCAGTCTAGTGGGTGTGGGTTGGATATTTCTCACGAAGAGGGGATTTTAGATAGACCTACAGATCTTGTGAAGGATTGAAAAGGAAGAATGAGAGGAGACTTTTATCCATGCAGCTTGTGCTTAGCCTAACAAAAATAAGAGCCTTTTATGAAGATGTGTGTATCATTGTTGACACTGACAGGGCCTAGAACAGACACTAGAGATACCCATACATTGAAGAATGGCCAGAAGAATTTGACTTGAATTTTGTTCCAGCTGATTTTAAATCTAAGACAAAATAGCAATTTAATTTTTCTGGTAGCATCCCCTGGCTTCCCAGAGTGTTCTGTAATGAGCAGTGTGATACATCACAGTTGATGACTTTCAAGATAAATGACAATCTCTTGAGTCTAAAGAACTTAAACATTAAGGTGTGGACTGACATGGTGTTTCAATGAATATTTATATTCTGTAAAATCAAATGCATTATAGCCTTGCTTAACATTATATGTCATTTATTTTCTGTGGCTTTTGTAAAAACTATGATGTCAGGTAGAGGACAGGATTTCAAAAAAGGTCTCTTAAAAAAAGCTATTTGGAAATGACATTTATGTCGCTGTTCTGTTCTGTTCGGTTTTGTTTTCAGAACTGGAGGAAAGAACTGGAAAAACACAGGGAGAAATTGCTGGGTGGAAATGAGAGTTCCTCCAAAAAGAAAGAGGTAAGTTATTTTCAATTTTATATAGTCAGTGCTTGGAAGTGGATTTATCATTGATGCTGCCAATGCAGAATTTCATAAATACATTTTAAAAGTCAGCATCAAAGTAGATAAGCCTAAATGCACAACAGAAGAATATGATGCCAAAGTAACATTTGTTTTATTCTATTTTTAAGAAAAAGAAAAAGGAAAAGAAGAAATCTAATAGGGTGAGCAAAATTTTCAGTGTTCTAAGCTTTGGGGCTGTTCCTATTTGTCATATAAGTTCTTTTGGAAATGTAATTTTGAATTTAGCTGTTAACTGATTTGTATATGAGGGGGTGGCATACATTTTGAGGAGATTTTTATTTCTGCTTCAAGGGAAGAAAAGAGCATGAAACAGATACTATTGAAATAAAAATGTTAGAAGTTGCTTTTCACCATTTTATTTAAGAAAATGGGTAAGACTAGCTTTGTGAAAGTAAAATTCCATTGATGGCACTTTGCAAATGAAGAAAGTTTAAAGGGAGTGTTTAGATGGACTTTTGACTATTTGCCGGATAAAATGCTGCATCTCACAAGCTTCACTTTTTGTTGTGTTTGGTCAAGTTGTCTTCATCTTCCTCTTCTTCATCAAGCTCTGATTCTTCCAGTAGTTCATCTGATTCAGAAGATGAGGTAAGAACTAACTTATTCTAACATGTTTTATTCGTCAGCCTTACTTAACACAGATTTTGGTAATATATTTTAGAATATTGTTTGAGATCTTGGTTTGCACAAAACTATTTAATTTTAGTGCATTCGATACATATAATAAAGTTGTGAATTTTAGGTATATACCTGTTGAATAGAATTTCTTCATGAACACAACAAATTCTGCATGGCTGGCTTGTAAACTAGATCCATTTCTGGTTCCAGTTTCCATAGAATGCCATGAACATTTCCATAGAATCCCCCATCTAATCATAAGAATGCAAACGCAGCAGTTTTACTTTTTAGCAAAAATCTTTGTTACAAATAGTGAGATTTTACAGCACACACTGAAATAATCAGCGGAATGTAGAGAACCTGATTTTTTCACCAGTTTCTGTTTCTTTTCAATGCAGAAGAGTTATGAAGGTCCTCCACTAAAAGAAGCAATTGTAGTATACTTTATTCCTCAAGAGAACATGATAACATTTAGCATTCTTTATGTTTAATGTAAGTCTTGAGAATAAATTCAGAGTTGTGTTTTCCTTTTTGTCTACAATATTTGTGGATAGGATAAAAAGCAAGGGAAGAAGAAAAGGAAAAAGAAGTATCGTTCCTCACGGAAGTCTTCAGCAAGCTCAACTTCTGAATCTGAGTCAGACAGCAAGGTACTTATGCAGATGTGTTACCCTTGGCAGATTTTCCTGAGCTGTGTTGCAAAAGCATAAACGTTTCTGACTTTTGCATATCAATATTTTTTTTAATCTTCAAAATTTAAAACCGTGCATTATTGTCCCTGGGCTGCACTTGTATTTTCCAGATGCAGTAAGGAATCTTAACTCCATGGCCTCAAATGCCTGCCAGAAAAGATTTGATCTTTAGAAAATGAACATGTTTATTCCAGCAATTTTAGCTGTTTTTCTAAATTCAGACATGCAGCTTGTGTGCTACTCAAATATTTAGTTTTAATACTACATTTCATACTACATTAACCCTTAAAAAAAAAAGAATTGAGTGTTGTATGAAATTCTGGTGAATATACTGTTTAACTGAATACTGTCTGTGAAAACATTCCAGGTATTGCAGGATATCAGTGGCCAGAATATTGTCTTTCTAAATACCTGTGGACTAAGTAGTTTACTGTCAGAGAACTGAGTCTTTCCCAAATGCATATTAAATTAAGGGTGTCTTTCTCCTTTTCTGAAAGTAGAGCAATGTAGATACACAGACATAGTGAATGAACAAAACAGTGGAGAAGACACATGAGGCAATTTGTTCTGTTTTGTTGGCAATTTACTGTGTTACAGTGGATAGTAATGGTACTTCTTGCCTAAATGTTAGTAATACAGGAAGTTGTTAAAAGTCTGTGTGTAGACTTTTATTCTGTGTATACCTAATTCAGTGTGGTATAAAGTGTGATGAATCACTCTTTGCATACACCTATGAATTCGTGCTAATGGGAATTTGAAAGCTTTTGCTACATAAAGGGGTGCAGAAGGACCCTTACTGCTATAACTGAAAGGCTGAAAAGGCCATGGAAATATCTGTTTAACCCCTGCCTAATCAGCAGAGATGGGCATGGATTGAGAATCAAGACTTGGGACTACTATATGTTAGACATGTTATATGTGGTTACAGTAGTGATAGCTAGTATCCTTGCTAGAAGCTGTCTGCATGTACTTACAAGTATTCTGTTACCTGATTCTATACAGACCTTTTCACACTGATGGTTCAGGAAATTAGCAGCTGCATCAAAATTATGGCTTTTTCATATTTTTCCTGATAACTACAAGGTAGGAAAAACAACTTTGAAGAATGACTTTCAATAGGCAGGAAAAGACAATGGGTCAGACTATTTCTGGGATTTGTACCTTTTACCTCAAATAATTTTCTCATAGTTTATGTTTTCCTTTCTATTTAGGACAGCACAAAAAAGAAAAGGTCAAAGGAAGATTATGAAAGAGAGAAGGTATTTTTACTCTTGAAATACTTGTATCAGAACTGCATTTTACATATGTAATGGAGCGTGCTCTCTTTCTTTAACATTGAGCGCTTCAAATTGCACCTATGGAAATTTTCTGTCCAAAACTACACAGTCAGAAGGTATTCAGTACCCGCAGTCTGAGGTAGACTTTTAGTTGGTTCAGCTTTTAGTAATTGTTGTTTTAGTAATTGTTGTTAGTGGAAATGGCTGGATCTGTTCTTGTTATGAAGGTAAACCAAAAAAAGTATCTATTCTGCTGTAGCAGATCAGTTGCATTCTAGTATTTTTGGTTTCATCTTGAGCAGTCACACTGAACTAAAAATATGTGTGATGATATTTCAGTGGCATGCCTGGTAGGATACTGGCTTATTGCTGTAAATTAAGGAACATCAAGCAGAGGATGTATTCATCAAAATGTAGTCATAATTATAGATACTGTACTTATGGCAGCTTTGAAAAATTGAAGAGAAAAGTGTATTGGCTAAAGGAGAAATTGATTTTTTTCTGTCTTTTCTCAGAACATGAAAACAGTCTCCTTCCCACCACCTCACCGTTTTGTACACACATCAGAGGACTTTCTTTTAATGCACACAATCTTGTTGTCCTAAATTTTAGTTATTTCTACCTCGTGTAAATTAACCGTGCTTTTAAGAGTCCACCCTCATCTTTCTCTGTAGTTACCGTTCTTAGCACATCGGCCTCTACCACTCCAGTCAACAGTATTGACTTTGGTCTACACTTTCTCCATTGTATAGGACAAATGTGTTGATTTTTTTCTTTTATTTTTTTTTTTCTCTTTGCTCCTGCTTACATTTCATAGAATCATAGAATAGTTTGGGCTGGAAAGGCCCTAAAGGTGATCAAGTTCCAACCCCGCTGCCACAGGCAGGTATGCCTCTCATAGACCATGTTGCCCAAGGTCCTGCCCAACCCGGCCTTGGACACTGTCAGGGATGGAGCGTTTACCACTTCTTTGGGCAACCTGTTCTAGCACCTCACCACCCTCACAGTAAAGAACTTCTTCCTTATATCTAACCTGAACTTCCACTGTTAAAGTTTAAATCCTGTTTTTCACAGAATTTCAATTTCCCAGCAACATCTTTTAACTTTGAGTAACTTCTCTTGAAGACTAAGTGTCTAACATAGCTGCTTAGTGTACTGCTACTTTCACACATCTTCTGAAAGCAAAGAGCTTTTGGGGACTAGAAGTCTTCCCCTACCTGAAGATCCCCCATTTGTCAAACGGACTGTAATGTTCTTTTCATGAGTACTTTTGGGAAAGGATTGAGGTACCAATAATGGACTAAATAGCACAGCTGAGATGTGTGATTCCACCTTGCAGAAAGACGATTAGCAAGAATTTTTTTCAGTTTCTGCCTTTAGAAATTGGAAGAAAACAGCTTCAGTCTTAGGAAAACTGCCTGGTCCAGAGCAAGGAGAAGGATAGGGGTTGAAAAGTAGCTCAACAGAGCAATCTCATGCAACTTTGAAAGGCCTGGCTTTACCCACAACTGCTATTACTTTGTGTAGGAAGGCAAAACTCACCACAGGAAAAGGAAGAAAGCTGATCGTGGTGATGGACCCTTATCATCAGAATCTTTATCAGAATCAGATCAAACAGAGGAGGTCAGTATGAAACCTCAATTTCAGATGTTATAATGCTTCTAGCTTACTGAATTGCATGAGTGAATGAATGACTTAGCTTAGGTTTAATATACTGTTGAAATTATTCTGCTCTGTACATTGGGATGTAAGAGTGCATTGCATTCAAAGTTGTTTGTATTTTTCTCTTTTTTAAAAACTTTTACTATGAATTGTTCAGTAGAGCTCCTACCGCCTACAAGTCATTCTGAATTTATTTCCTTGAAAATTTCTAACTTTTTTATAAGTACTCAGTGAAATGAGGCTAAGTGAATTGGTGTGGTGTCCACAAGATTGCTCTCTGATGTTAATGGATAGGTTGGCAGATTTCAAGATGGCTAAAATTCTACCTTCGTATCTCTGTTTTTTCTTATTCTATGTATAAAAAGCAGAGTGTATTTCCAAATTGGGTGTTTATAGGATAATGCATATTCTAGAATATAATACAGATAACCAGTGTTTCTTCATGGATTATTATTCAGTCTGTTCTACCACTGTTGTATCATCATTCATTTATATGCAACAAAAGCTCAAACTTCTGTGTAAAGTAGCATTGCCAAAGCTGTTCTCCCATTATATTGGATTTTTTTTTTCTAGGTGCAAGTGAAAAAAAAGAAAAACAATGAGGATAAAGATAAAACAGCAAGTATCCTTCTTATTCTAGTTTTAGGATATAAATACTCTGTACCTGGTTAATTTCCATTTCACATTTTTCAATAATACAGATATTTTAGAGCAAAAGTCTACTGTCACATGAATCTAAATTAACAATTTCTCTATTTACCTGCTGAAGTCACTTTTCCAATTGTAGAATTAAAGGTAGAAGGTAGCACAACTAAAGGTAGCACATCAGTGCTGTTCCTCTATTAGTGTTGGGTATAACTTTTCCTTGGTAAGCCCCTGTACCAGACCATGAAAAGGGCTTTAGGACATAATCATTGCAACATCTACATTAGTGTAGTTCTTCCAGGTAAAAAGCTGTCAGCAACCTGTTACTTTTATCCATTTTGTTGATTTGATGAAAGTGAGAGGAAGGTTCAGTGGTGATTTATATAGAACCCAGATTCATCGCATATACCTGAGGCTCCTCAATTAGGAGTACAGTGATTTTGAGATCCTAAATCCCCTCTCAAGAAGTCTGTATGTCTTTCTCTCTCCCCTATCAGCAGCAGTGTTCCTAATTAGACATCTCAGTCATCTAGATTAATTTTGGGAAGGGAAGGTTTACATTAGTCATCTGAAAAATATGCATAGGAGTATCAGCAGTAATACACATTTTCTATGGAACTTGTTTGATTTTTCAGAATCCTATAAGCTGTTTGCCATAAAATTTTTAGTGATTGATTTTGATGTCTTTTATAGAACTCTGTGTGTGAGTAATAGGTATAAAACAAAGATTTTATATGAGGATTGTTTTGTTTACATAATATCACACCTACTCAACAATTCCAGTTGAAATTCTGCTCGCAAAAAGACAAGATTGTGTCTCTCAGTGTCTGTATTACATTGATCAGGATAATAACCTCAATACTGAATCCAGTAGGGTTAATTGAGTGTATTCATATTGTTTTAGAATTCATATTGGTTTAGAGTCACAGAATAGTTAGGGTTGGAAAGGACCTTAAGATCATCAAGTTCCAACCCCCCTGCCATGGGCAGGGATACCTCACACTAAACCATGTCACCCAAGACTCCATCCAGCCTGACCTTGAACACTTCCAGGGATGGAGCATTCACAACTTCCTTGGGCAACCTGTTCCAGTGCAATTTTATTTTAAACAAGGTGCAAGTTCTGGAGATTCTAGTCAAGTGTATTGAACTGTTTAATTTTGCACAGTAAATGTAAGCACTTACTTTAAGTTTTGTAAACTTTGTAGTTATTCCCACATACATAACGTGTAACTGCTTGTCAAAGCGCTTCCTTATTACTTTGAAATCTATAAAGCACTGTAAAACATTTTAAAGATTAACAAATGTAATGATGACAGTGATGAAAGGTGTGAAACAGTCAGACCATGACAGAGGTAAACTGAAGACTGCTCATATTTGTGATAATTATTGGGTAAAATATGAATTTTCTTTCTGTGATTTCTTGGTAGGTTTTTATAGAAATATCTTTCAAAATGTCTTTGTAAAGATATTCCTTCTGTGTTCTCATTTTGCATTAACAGAATTAATAGATGGCAATATTATTATATAGTAGTTTCCATTTAATTTTATTATTTTTTTAGGATAAAACAAGAAAGAGAAAGAAGCACAAGAAACATGGTAAGAAGAAGAAAAAGAAGATTGCTGGTTCAAATTCAGATTCAGAATAATATTTAACAGAACCAAGACTATCGACAGAAGTGCAATGACGAAAGGAAACTTAAACTGTGAAATGACAGCAAACTTTACCAAACTGCATGAGTTTTCCTGTGTTTTAGAAATACTCCCAATCTTTCAGTTGCCAGCCAGGTGCAGCTGTGCTGGGAAAGACCATTGTTATTGCCTGCTGCTTAATACATGAGGTACAACTTTTATAAAATTCCAGTAAGCAGTGTTAGATGTTTGAAACAATGTGAGATGGTAGTCCAGCTGAGGTGTAAAATATTGGAAAAGAAGAGTTAAACTTTTTAGATAGTAAAAGTAGTCTTTCAACGCATTAGTAATAGTCTTTATTTGTAAATCAGGACAAACAAAATCCCAAGTTCATCCTGCAGGTTAATACCATACATAAACTGTTAGAAGCTGGTGTCTGCTAATGGCATTTACAAAACGGGAAATTAATTATAACATTTAAAATGCTACCTTTATAGAAATGTTTATCTGCCCCATTACTGTCTTCATGCTTACAAGAAAGGGAATGCTACCATTTTGGCTACTGATTAGGGTGCCTTTGATCCTTGCAAATCTCTGCTATTTTTAATCCATGCTGCATCTCTGATTCTAGGGAAGCCAGAATTGTTGTTGGCAGACTTCCTCTGAATAAGTAATTCTGGGCTTCTAAGCATGTGCTTCTGCATTAAGCAAGAGCAGTGGCATTTTGCAGTTTAACTGACATTCAAAACCTGAAGATTTTACCTCTGCTCCTTTGAAATAGTGATATATCTTTGCTAGGAAATATACGTATTTCATTTAATGTCATTTTGATTTAGTTGAACACATCTGGCAAACACTGGTAGCTTTCTTTGCATTACCTTTAGAATTGTTTTGCATGATTTGTACCATTTTTAACTTAATGAAATGCCGGTAATCGTTTGTTGTAACCAGTTCTATAAATTACGTTCCACATACAGAGTTTCATGTATGTATTTAGTTATTGTTATAGCTAAGTTCATTGCTGTGTTTAAGTGCACACTTGCTGAAGATATTTAGCATGTAAAAAGCAGGGTTTTGATACCTTAACAGCTTCATATTGAAGCTGATTTTACTCTAAGCAAGTTCAGTGGCAGACCTGTTGCGTGATGTGTCTTGTTAGATAAAAACAAACTACTGCCAGAATCTCATTAAAGATACTGTTTAAACAGTTTGTATTTATATTTTTGTACTTGAGGGCTACAGAACATTGACCTAAATCATAAAGCTGTTTTACTTTAAATTAGTTGCTTTAGAAATCAAGAAAAAAGCTTTTATAAATTAAATGTACACACAAGAAAACACAACCATTCAATTTTAAGTTTTTACATGAACTTCTCATTATATCCTCCACTGACATAGTCATTGCTGGGCCTGCTGTTGGCCTTATTAACTGCTGCCAATCCATCCTGAGTGGTCAACTGTAGGTTGTACTATTGATGCACCCTTTTTTCATTACACAGGTGCTAACTTAAAACTAACCTCTATTGCATACAGATGTTTCAAATATTGTATTGCCAAGAATTTCAAGACCTTTAATACCTTGATTATATTATTAGTCTGTAATCCATAACTAAAAACTAGGGGAGAAAGATGATTTTGTAATGCCATTTTACAGAGAAATTTACTTCAGATTTCTTGGGGAAAATACAGCCATTGAGTTGCAGCAGTGTCCTTCTAAACCATAGTAAGAATACTTTGATCAACTATTTTAGACTGTTGAGCTTGATGTTACTGATTCTTGACATTGTTTTGTCAGTGAGGTTAAAATAAAGGCAAGATGCGGTGCACAGCAGGGGTTTGGTTTGGGGTTTGTGGTTGGTTTTGTGGGTTTGTTTTCAAGTTGTGGTGTTGCAGTTTTGGTAGAAGAACCTGTAATGAACTATAGCATAAATGCTCTGTCCTGTGAGATACCTCATTTGACTTTACTCAACTACCTGCAACAGAAAGAAATAAAAATTGAAATGAGCCCCAGTCTTCCAATTACAGAAGCTGGTATGTCATTTGAGTTGTCTGGATATTAACTACTTGTTCTGGTCAGCTGTGGGTTGAAATGCTGCTCTTGTGCTTTGGAAGTGGTGTGGCTGCCTAAAGGGCTTATGTGTTTTGTCGGTTCACAACAAAGCTGTTTTAATACCAGAGGTGAAATGGTTGGTTTTCAATGTATCAGCAAACGTGCATCCTTCCTGAAGTAAGAGAGGCTGGTTACAACCCTTCAGCTTCCCCTTCGTTTACACTCAGTGGGTTCAGGTGGCACCAGGCAACCTCCATGCTTGTTCCAAACTTCAGCAGTGGGACAAAGTAGGAACGTGAGGATGGAAGTATTTTAATAGATTTCTGTTGTATGTAGTCGCTTTTAGCTCTTCTTTCCGAAAGCATTTTTACAAGTTTGAAATCAAGTTCTTTTCTGGAGCTGCCGTTTTTAAACGTACGGTACCAGTTTTTCTTTGCTTCCCTGCATGTATGTTTACCCGTGACCTGCCAGTGGCGCCCGGTGACGCCAGCAAGGCTGCAGCTGCCAGGCCCGGCTCCGGGCCCGCCTGCCCGCGTTACTATGGCGGCCGCAGCGGCGGCGGCGGTGGTGAGCGGCCGGCCCCTCACCATGAGCAGGAAGACGCTGCAGCAGCTGGTGGACGCCCTGGGCCACTCCACCAAGCACTGTGAGTCCCGTCCCGTCCCGTCCCGTCCCGTCCCCCCGCCGCTCCCTGAGGCGTTCGCGGCTGGCGGCCACCTCCGCTTGTTCTGTGGCCTTGTTGACCACCCACCGACGGGGGGGTGGAATTCCCGTTGAGCCCTTAGGAACAGGGGTACCGGGTGGAGCAGGGTGAGGCACATCGGGTTTACAGTGAGTACCTGAGGTGTCGGGGCCCTGCGGCTCCACTGCCCCAGGCGTGCGTTTTTACACACTTAAGTGATAAACTCTGTTGGCTTGTGTTTTACCTGGGCAGTTAATAAAAGTGAAGTGGAATGTCTGATCAAGCTCTTCGACAAGCTGGTGGCCGAGTCCAGCAGCCGCTTTGCTGCAGCCGGCTTTGACCGTAACATGTTCAGAGACATTCTGCACAGCGCGTTTGGCATGACGGATGAGATTATCATGGACAGAGGTGAGACTGGTGCGTCTAAAAAGGGTGGAAGATGCTAGTTTTGCATTGTTGGACTTGATGAGCATGCCTAGATGAGATACAGCCATCTTGTTGCTGCAAGGACAGCAAAGGAAGAACTGTGTTCAGGAGCTGCTGAGCAAAGGATATCTTCTTTTTCCTTATGAGGGATAGTTTTCCTTGTTTTCCCTGTAGCTCACGCGCTTACACGAGGAAGGCCAACCAGAGAGGCAGTTACACTGCGTTATCCTGTGGCGGTTTCTCTCCCAGTCGCTGTAGGGTGGTGACAGAAGAGGGCAGCATGGCGTCACTTGCCTCCCCGGTGCTCCCACCTGGAGCTGCAGTCGCTGCTGCCGCTGTCAGTGGCAGCCCTTCCCCGGTCTCGACGCTTCTCTCGACCCCGCAGCGGTGCGGGCGCTTTGCTCCACTGCGGGGCCTGGGGACCGCGTCCGGGTGCCGGTAGCGGGCGGCTACGCACGGAGGCCGCAGGGCGGAGAGAGGCAGTGCCGAGACGCTGCGGAGGTGGGGGGCAGTTCTGGCGCGGCGGCGTCCGTCACCGCGGCGTCCCGCCCGGCTGGTTCACAGGTGCAAAACAATGAGCGGTAAAGGAGCAGCAACGGCATCAATGGCTGGGCTGCGCTCCGCAGCGGTCATACTGCCCTAGCCGCTTTGCTGTTATTGCTAGCTGTTAATTCAGCCTGGTACATCACGAGCTTCTGAGCTTGAGCTCTGACTGGCGCTGATGACGATCTTTTTATGTTAGTTTGAGCTGTACTTTGGGCACGCAGGTGTGTAAAGTCTCTAAAAGCCATTCGTTTTCTTCCAAGAATGAGTTTAGGGTAAACCAGTCTGCTTTGTGCTGAGGAATTTCGTGGCAGCAGGCACCAAATTCACAGAATGAAGGGACACGTCAGTACGTGAAGCAGTGGGGAGTGGAGCTAGGAGACAGACAGGGCCAAGGACAAGCTTTGAGCAGGGTAGGCCAAAGGCAGTGAAAGATGTGGCATAAAGATACAGGGCATATCCCTGTGGGCCACTCCCGAAGGATGAGGTGTAAGGATGGGCCATGAATGCCAGAGCTGATTCCACGCAGCACTCCCGCCCTCTCACCTGCTACCCTCAGAAAATAGCCGTAAACTTCAATTGTACATCTCTCATCAAGCCCTTCCAGGGACTTTCAACATGTACGGACTTTAATTGCCATCAGTTTTGTGAAGGATGCATGTACAAAATGAAGGCAGTCAAGAAGCTTGAACATCACTTCACCAGATCTACCCTACTTCTGTTGTTCCTGACTATGGCCAGTTTCATGGACTCCACATGCCATTCTGGCATGCTTTGCATGGATTTTTTAGACAACAGTAAGAGACCAAAGATGCTATTAAACAACCATATCTGTGAGCTAATTAAATGCATCTCAGCTCACTTCCTGCTATTGCAGGCGTTGTGGTCATACTGTATGCTTCTGTTGGCTTAATGGGAGGGATGACACAGCAGGATGGACAAGCAGCTGGGTGAGGTGAGAAAGAGCACCGCTTCCTTCAGCAGTGCAGGCACCCTCCAAAATTCTGTGGACCTACAGCCACAGGGCCTGGCAAACACTGCTCAGTGCAACCCTGGCAAGCAGCAAGCTCTCTTAATGTGTGTGAAGGAGGTGCAGTCCCAGCAGTGCCTCACGACCTGGTCCTGTAAACGCACCTCATCCAAACCTCCCCACTGTCCAGTGGAAATTAGAAATTTTGTTGTTGCTAATTTAATCACTGAGTCAAGTGCAATAGCAAGAGCAAAATAATATTTTTCTATGTTCAGTGATTAAAAATGTTAATTTTTAGAAACTACTGAAGTTGTTTTCCATACTGGCAATAAGACAATTTACCTGCACAGCTCCAAAAAAGAAAGATGACTAAATAAAGGTAGAAACGGAAAGCTTCTTCAAAACCTGCTCTCTTCTGAATTTTGACACTTCCAACAGATGTAGGTTATTATTTGGAAGCCCCAGGTAACGCAGGCTTCACTGGGGTTGATGTAACATTGCATCTTATTAGGGTGACTTATCTGCCCACCACTCAAATCTTTCAGCTCTTCCTCATCTCTGGATAACCCTGACACAGAAAATACTTTGGTGTAAGGGTACTTGCAGGTTTCTGTGGTTCCAGCCCCGGATACATGTGGTGGGCACAGGGCAGATGCACAGTCCACTCTATACGGTTGCAGGAATGCCAAAGATGCGGCACGTTTTCTCTCTCTGGTGCCAGTGATAGGCCGAGCCGAAAGCTTTGCCGGTGGTGTGCTGCTCTTCTCAGTGGTGACTCCACTAGGTGGTGCCACCAGAAAAGTGACGGCGCTCCATGGGTTTGCCCGTGACGCGGTTTCCATCATTACAACTCCTAGGAGCAGCAATTACACCCAGATGCGAGCGTGCCGGATGCTGAAGAAACACTGAACCGAGAAGAACCCGAGCGCAGCAATTGCTAGTAAACAGTAGCACTGCAGAGAGCGGATTTTGGAACAATAGTTCTAAAGAAATACTTAAACTGTTCACTGTACTGCAACCAATACCTTGCCTGACCTGAAACATTCCATACTTAATTAGTTCCTGCAGATTCTTTTAGATAACAGATCAAGTTCCAGGTGGAATTTGTGTGGTAGCACGCTTGTATTACAACACACTGTATGGCTTTTATAATAAGGCAAATATGCAGATAAGGAAAAGGCTTGTAATTACCTCTCCGAATAGCTGCAAGGCAATCTCTTGTATTAAAAGAAATGGGAAAAGACCGGATAGACATGCTGGTTCTGTATTCTTTCTTTTTTGTAGCATGGTTCAGTAAGTCATTTTCTGTGTAATTTTTGTGCATGTATAACTATAAACATGGTATAGACTGTGGGATAAACAAGAATTTATGACTTTTGATACTGTATTTTTATTTTAAGTTACTGTCTTTATTTTGCAACCTTAGTCCTGTGATACACAGATGCCAGTTTTGTATTTACATAGGGATGCACAGTGCTCCGGATGTGGGTTTTCATGTGAGAACTCACCATTCACCACGCTGGTTTACTCTACCTGGCAGTGTGGTTTGACACCTTCCCCATGCTTTTCCTACCCACCCGTGGGCTTCCGCTAGCAGCAGCCATGTCCAGAACCACAGGTGCTGCCGCACAAAGTGATCAGCTCTGAGGATGAAAACCCATCTTTTTCCGCTTCAAGCCATGCTTCCTACAGCCCTGACAGGAGGAGGGTACATCCCAGCCCACACACTTCCCTCTAACCTCCAACGAAACAACTATTGTAGTTTAGGAAATGATGCATTTTTCCCACATAAACCCAGGAAAATCTTTATCCAGAAATAGCATATACACAGCACTTGCTATTTCCAGACAACCTCTTAACGAAATAACGTGTGTGATCCCTTAATCTGTGCGTGGATGGGGGACCAGGCATGGGAGAGAGTCCATGAGCGGTGAAGGCGGGTGGAAAAGGAAACACAGACTGAGGAAGTGTGTTTTCTTCAGAACTACTGTTTTTAATTCTGGTAAAGCCGCAAGACCACACAGTGAAGGAGAGGGGAAGCTGCTGCTGAAGGCGAGGTCCAACCATTGACCTGCTCTGCTGCTCCCGAGGGACAAAAGCGGCTGGGCCGGGCGCCTGAGTGCGGCCTGCACCGAGCGCCGCTGCCCTCCCGGAGACCACAGTCCCCCCGACACCACCCCCCGCTTGGAGCGGGGTCACCGCTGTCCCCGACGGGGTGAGCCCGTCCGTGCCGCTCTCTCCTCCCGTCCCGTCCCGTCCCGTCCCGTCCCGTCCCGTCCCCTCCGCCGGGCTGGACCGCAGCGGCCGCCCCAGCCTCGCAACCGCCTGCGCCCCGCCCCTCCCGCCGGCGGCGGGAGCCTGCCAGTCTGCGCGCGTGGGAGGGGCGGGCGCGGGCACCCACCTGCCCACACGCCCGCGCCCTCAGTCCGGTTGGTCCCACGTGACGGCCGGCGGCCAATCCCCGGGGCGGGGCAGCGCGCGGGGGCGGGAGGGAGGACGAGGGGCACCGCCACTCCCCTCCCCGCCTTTCGCCGACCGCGCTTGCGCCCTACCTGCCCGAGGTCGGCGGCGGCGGCGGCGGCAGTGGCGGTGCCCGGGCTGGGTGAGTCCCGCCCCTTCCCCTCCCGCGGCTCCCGCTCGGCGGCGGCAGCGGCAGGTGAGGATGCGGCTGGGCGCGCGCCCCCGCGTCGGCGGCCGCCGGGGCTGAGGTTGCTGCCATGGCTGTGCCGGGCGCTGGGGCGGCGGCCACCGCCGGCGGTGGCGGTCCGTGCCCGCTGTGGACAGCGCTGTACGACTATGAGGCGAGCGGCGAGGACGAGCTGAGCCTGCGGAGGGGAGACGTGGTGGAGGTGCTGTCGCAGGACGCGGCCGTGTCCGGAGACGACGGCTGGTGGGCGGGGAAGATCCGCCACCGTCTCGGCATCTTCCCCGCCAACTACGTGACCCGGCAGCCCTGCGGTGGGGCGGCTGCGGCGGGCGGCGGCGGGCAGAGGGACTCCCCGGGGAGCCTGACGGAGATCGACTTCCAGCACCTGGAGCTGCAGGAGATCATCGGGGTGGGGGGATTCGGGAAGGTGTACCGGGCCACCTGGCGCGGCCGCGAGGTGGCCGTGAAGGCTGCGCGGCAGGACCCCGACGAGGACATCACGGCCACGGCGGAGAGCGTGCGGCAGGAGGCCAAGCTGTTCTCCATGCTGAGGCACCCCAACATCATCGCCCTGCACGGTGTCTGCCTGCGGGAGCCCAACCTCTGCCTTGTTATGGAGTTCGCCCGCGGCGGCTCCCTCAACAGGGCCCTGGCCGCCGCCGCTGCTCCCGGGGCCGGGACTGCCCGCGGCGGCCTCCGCATCCCCCCGCACATCTTGGTGAACTGGGCTGTGCAGATTGCCCGCGGCATGCTTTACCTGCACGACCAGGCCATCGTCCCCATCCTGCACCGGGACCTCAAGTCCAGCAACAGTGAGTCCCGACCGGGGAGCGGGGTAGCGGTGTGGGAGGGAGGAGCGGCCTTCGGGCTGCCGCGGGTGACAGAGGCAGCAGCGAGACAGTCCCCGTCCCTCTGCCCGGCGAGAGACCGGTTGGGCCCGGCGGGGGCCCGGCGTGACTGGCCCGCGGGGGAAGCCGGTGTCCACGGTTGGACGAGCACAGTCCGGGAGCCTTGTTTCACTGGGAGATGGGTGTTGTAACTTGCTTGGGCACCCTCGGCTTGAGCGGGAGGCAGGTTGGTTGTCGTGGCTGTGAGCTTGTTCCGGAGTCGTTGCAGGAGGTAGGGAGAAGAGGGCTTACCTGCATCACACTCAAAAGTCTTGTTCTCTCGACGGGAGCTCACTTAAAGCGATAAGGGGTAAAATCCTGTGTGCCGCCATGCCACGAGACTTACTCTGTTCTGATGGGTTGTGTAGTCCTAGCTTTCGAAAGTGCCTTGTAAGGGAAGGTTTTAATAAGGGCATTGCTTATATTTCGCTGCCAATCGTGTGTATTTCTGTTTTAGATTGCATGCATTTAGCATGGGTAAAATTTACCTGCTTAATGAGCATTGTGGCAGAAAAGACAGTAGCTTAAGAACAGTAGAAACTCTTGTGCAGTTGCCAGATTTGCATTCAGCTTTTGGCATGGACAAATGCACCTGAAAGAGTGACGGAGTTGCTCAGTTCGTGCTTTGATGAATCTTTGGTCCATATGTAGACGCAAGAGCTTCTAAGATTTTGGCAGCTGTGATGCTGGAAGGCTGGCTTACCAGAACAGAGGTGTTTATAATTTGCCATTATAGGTGTGGTTTGAATTGGTGACCTGAAAGTGGAAATCTATGTATTTCCATAAATGTTTGAGGTCATCCCAACTCACTTTCCTTTTTGTTCTGAGTTGCCAAATACCCAGCAATATGTTACTCTCTTTTTCTAGTTAGGTGTCCTTAAGTGGTCTAGTAGAAATAAAAAGAAAGGTTCATTCAAGTTTAAAGCACTTTATATAAAAGGCTTTTGCAAGTGTCTTGAAGGTCATCATGCATGGACTGTTAAGACAAGGCTCAGTCATGGGACTGTTGCTAAGGATACTTTCACTATTTGCTTGATAAAGAAAGGACCTAGCACAGCTACGTTTGTGGTTCTGTTTTTAGCACAAGATGATGAACTCTTGAACCTACCTTTAGGGTGATGGCCAACACCTTAATTTCTAGGAAGTTGTTTGTAGGCAGCTTGTACCCTCGTAGTTTGCTGCTGTGTTCGGCAAGGTGTTGTACCTTGAGTATTTAGTGGCTTTCCTCAGATGAAGTGGGTTGCTGCATGCTGGCCTTCTAAGGTGACAGTGGCAAAGTTCGTATCTGAAATCAATTCATAGCCCTGCCGTTTAGCGTAGCACCTAGAGCTGAGTTGGTTACTGCTGTGAGCTGATTACTGTTCTTATCTGTGTATGTGGGTAATGGCAGAGCATCTTAAAAAATCTTCTGATTATAACCTCAGCATATGAGCCTCTTCGCTGGTTTCATTGCTATCTCCTGTTGCGTATGCACGTAACTTTAGCTACTTAGTTTTCTCACCCATATGTCTCAACCTTGGTGAAGTTTGAAGACAGTATTGAATGCTAAATATAATCCTGTCTGTTGATCATAACAACTAGATGGTAGCATTGGAAGACAATGGTGCTCTAGTGGTATAACATACTATGGTAATTAAGTGCAATAACATGCATTTAAAATTTCTGTAAATCATGACAGTATCACCTGTTCTGTTAACTCATCAATTCATCAAAGATTTCACTTCGTTCTTTTACTATAGTCTTTTCCAGTCTTGCACAGTGGGAGTGGAAAGCTGATAGGGTTGACTGATCAGCTTGCCTAGTGTGGATATTAACAGTTCAAAAACTGGCTACAGTTGCAAAACAGGGACCCCCTTCCTCAACTGCTCACTGCTGCTTTCCATGAACTGCTGATGGTGGTGGCTCTGTCCTCTCCATTAGGCACCTCTAGGTAGTACAAAGATGTATCAGTTTTGTACTAGCTTAGGTACTTAGAAGGATTTTTTTTCTTTAGACAACAAATTAGAAAAAGACTGCCCTTAACATGGCAGAGTAAGGAATGCTCCCCAGACTATTTCCCTAGAAAATAAAAAAGAACTAGTTTTTCCAGCCAGGGGCAGGGAGCTCCTTCCACCAATATATTTGATCCAGAAAGGATGTATGTCTGGGCTTGCAATTGGCAGGCAATAGGCAAAGCGAGCGTCTCAAAGGCGTGTGTTATTTCTCTCCAAGCAATTTCATGGAGGTGGGATCTAAAGGGTAGCGTATCTAGCATAGTTTCACTGATGCTAAATTGACATGATTGGAGAGACGGTGACACAAACAGAAAAACCTTGAGAGTAGAGGGTTTTTAACAACAGTGACCATCTAGGTTTGTATGCCCAAGTTTCCTTTTGGGAGGTGGAAGAAAGTTGTTGTTTCTGCAAAGGCAAGAAGAGGGAATTAAATAGCTATTCAAATGTTTTCTGTATGGGGAAGAAAAACTAACAGACTTGTATGTTAGGCTGAACAAAGAAGTGAGAGTTAACTCATGTTTTGTGGGTAGCAGTTCCTTCAGTTCAGACTCCATGTAAAATTATATTTAAAGATTATTCAGAAATAGACAAAACAAAGGTACGGAAACCACTTCTAGCTTCAGATATAGTAAAAAATAGTAACCGTGTCTAAAATCTTGATTTTCAAACTTTGGATTGTTTGTGCAGGAGACATGGTGAGAAGTTAAAAAAAAATGGTCTATTTTGAAAACAACTTCCTCAGAAGTAGTTCTTTGTTCTTAGATACGCTTTATAGATTAAGAAGGTAATCTAAAATGTGAAGAAAAAAATTGGAAGATTTTGAAGGTTTTCAAACCACCATGGATAATCAATGAGGTCTGAAATGATACTATTACTGAAAAGCAGATGTTATGAAAATATTTGAATGTTCTGAACTCTACCTCTTGAGTACAAACTTAGCCTTGATTAAGTATGAAAGCTGGTTATAAAAAAGTTAAATTTTACTGAAGATAGACAGGAATTTGTAAGACTGGACACTAATAGTTACATCTGTCTTTTTAGCACATTTCACATGGTTTGCTGACTCCTTGAAAGGGCAACTTTTTCCTCTGTGGGAGAATCAAATTGCTTTCTTCTGGGCAAGGACACGCCATTAGTTACAAAACCTGTGGTTGTTTAAGGACTTGGTGCAGTCTCTCCTGATTCTTTTTTAATTTTTCTGAAGAAAGCTGATAATATATTCAGGTAGAGTATGCAAGGGTTTTACTTTCTGAAGTCTAGTGTAGTGAAAGCAGCTTGTGATTCTGGGTTTGATTTCAGACTGTGCAGGTCTTCTGTCTTAAAAAAAAACAACAACCCAAAACCAGAAAAAGCACTTTATCTTGAGTGTACCAGCTTTGTGTACTTGTAGGAGGCCTTACAAGAAATTCAGAGTATCTTGCTTATGGCATAGACCCATCCCTGAATACGAAGTCAAGTGCAAAGTTGATTCTGTGCAGATTATGTGTACTAAACAGTGCTGATAAAGTAGTCTGTGCTTGTTTGTCATAGATGGATATAGGAATAGGGTTCAGTTTGCTGTGGCTTGTACCAGCTCCTCCACCATCCCAGTATTCTTTGCAGCCCTCAGCTGTCTGAAGTGTGCTTAGTTTATATTCTTTTTTGAAATTGTCAAGGACAGCTTGAGTTTCAAGGATTGTTGAATAAGACTGTGGATGTGACAATGCTAATGAGTGCAATACTTGAAATCTGAGGGAATCAAACATACAAGAGAACAGTGAAACTAAAATTGGACAGTCCACTTTAACATGACATTCTTCAAACTAGTCTCATAAAAAGCAGTCGGAAAATAGAAATCATTGTGTTTTAAAACCTCAAAAGGAAGTGCAATGTGGTTTGACAGAATTGTTGAATCAGTTGCTTTTGATGAAGACAGCTGTCTTGGGGAGAAAAGAGAGAACAAATTATCTCTGGTTCTTCACTTTTACAGGTTATTTGCAGTAGAGTTGCTCATGTTACTCTACTAGATATCTTCAAAATATGTTAGAGATGTTTTCAAGAATTCATTAAAACTGCTTTCTCTCTGACTTCTCCACCTAGCAATTTTAGGCTATCTGTTCAGGGAGAGGAAGAGAAAGAAACTAGGGTTAAACCTGTTATCTTCTGAACTTATTTTATTGCTTGGGTGCATGATTTCTCTCTTGACTCTCTTTTGAAGAGGAAAGGCTTGCTCACATGACAAGTAGAGCTCTAAGGATTACTTGCATGTTATGAAATGTTTGAAATTCAGAATCTTCTATTGTATTGTTACCAAGAAAATTAAAAATTAAATTCTATTACAGTTGTCTTTGGTAGTTCTGAGGGAGAAATGGCTTTTCAGCAAACTTAAGCTTCAACCCAGCTTTCTTTGGAAATAAAGTTCTAAAAAAACTTGGAAACTTGGAAAACTAGGGGTATGTATTCAGCATCTCCCTCTCCTCATGGTGCTTTCAGTTGTGGATCTTCTGCTTTACTGTTCCCTTCCACATCCCTAGTGTCCCCTCTGGGCTAAGCCTGGTTGTCCCAGGGTGTCCACCTCCAGTACTGGGTGACTCCTGCACCTCTTATGGCAGGCTGCATACGCTGTAATTGATTTGAAACTGCTTGTATTGCCTGGCTAGCTGCTAAGATTCTACTGGCTGGCCTGTCTGAGCTCTGAAGAGCAATGGACATTTTTTTTTCTGGCAGAACAAAGTGGAGTTCCTCTTTGGTAAGGCAACTGACTTTCATAAAACCCATAGCAACCTTATCTCTGAGAACATGGTATCACTTTGACAAATGTCAGTCAGATAAAATAGTGGGACCAGAAGTTATTTAGCAGTTTAAAATTATTATGCTGAAGTTTTCCATGGTGTGTTCATGTAGGAAGTCATAGTACTTTAATGCTTGCACTATTCTTAATGACTTAAATTGCATAAAGATTAAAACTGTTCCAGGTATACCAGCTTCCTATCCCTTCTCTATGAGTGGCAATAGCCCTGCCTTGTGCTTTGCTGTAAAGATAATGCCGCAGCATTACAACATAAAAACTGGTTATACATCCTGAAGAATGTGGAGATGTATAGCAGGAAGAAGCTGTAATTTTAATAACCTTGTCCACTTAGTAGTCTTAAAAAAAAGACAAAAAAACAAAACACAAACAAGCAACAAACAAAGAAACCACAGAAGAACAACAAAAAACCCAAAACAAAACCACAAAAGCCCCCACATCAAACCATCCTTATGCAAACTGTGGTAGGATTACAGAATTTTGTCAATTTGGGAAGCAGCATTTCTTTTGAAGGTAATGGTCTATTAAAAGCATGCCATTGAATTCTAGTAAGTTTCTCTTTTGAATATAATTATGTCGCATGAAAATGTTCTACGTTGTTTCACAAAACATTGTGCCCAGTAATTTGTTTCATTATTTGATGTGTGCTCAGACTGTGTAGATAGGGATTTTATTTCTTTAGAGACCCTGAAGGCAGGTTGGATTCTGTGGGAGCAGCAAATGCTTAGCAGCCTTGGGCTATAATGTATCTTTTTCCAGTTCATCCAAGGAGATGTTTTATGTTATGCTGGTATTATGTTTACTTAGTATTTTTGCTTGCAGCACATAAATATGTTGTATAATTTGTATTCAGAAAGATGCAGGAATTCAAGAAAGAACAGTTTTGAGTAACCAATTGCTGTGGTTGTCTCAATCTGCAGTAGAAATAACTACTGCTGAAATATCATAGCAGCTAATTTTCATTTGAATGGTGTGTTCCAGCATTTAAAATTAATATTCAGGAACTTAGTGATTTTAATATAGTACCTGTCAAATGAAATTTTGTGAACTACTGCTCTGGAGCGCAGTATTTGTTTGTATAGTCTCTGAGCTTCCAGAGGAGGAGTAACATCCAGCAGTTATTTGTATATGAAGACTTAACTTCAGTAGCCATTTATTTCATGTCAGCCTCCTACCTTCAAAAGTTACTACTGCTTGATGCTTTTCTGTATCTCTAGTCTGGATGTTAACAAGTGGGAGAAAAATTGCTCTTCAATTTAAAATGAATTTTCTTAAAGTTAACAAGGCTCAAGAGCATGTATACATAGCCTTTAATGCTGAAAACAAGATTCCAGGCTGAAAAACTAGCTAAATATAATGCAGTTAATTTAAAACAGAACTTTTAATGCCCCTATCTATAACTGATTTTCAACACAGGCTTTCATTTTAATATTTCCCAGACTATGTCCATTTGACAACTGTAAAGTTGTTCCTTATTTGGTGTTGAGACTCTACATCTTTAACAGGTAGGATTATTAATTCAAGAATAATATTGCTTAGATCATTTTCTGGATCTTACTTGGTTCGTTCTTCATGTCTTTCTCCTCTACCTGGCTTTGTTCGCTCTCTTTGTAAGACACCAAGTGATCTTGTTTTAAAGCTGTTGGAAGATTTGGATTTTTCCTTTTTTTCCTACTCAGCACTGGATTCTTTCCTAGCAGGTTTCTGCAAGAGGTTTATTTGTACCAATGTTTCTGTTGACCTCTTCATGCCCAGCAATGGGGAGTCTAGTCTGTGTGTCACACTTGCTGACTATCTTCTGAAAGAGATTTCTGTTTTGGGGTAGTGGTATAAGTTGAACTGTAGGGCTTTACATTAAAGTGTTTGTAATATTTGTGTATTAGTGAAGACTTCAAGCATTGCTTTGAGTTTGGTTTGCTTGCTTTCTTTTTAAAAAGCTGTTACCCTAAGGGCATGGTCACATACCTACCAGCCCCTGAAAATTGTGCCATGCAAGCAACCTATTTCCATAGAATTTAATACAAAAACAGGGAGCTAAGCACCTCCCATTACTTGTTAAAATACTTCTGTAATTTTGTTCATTCCCCAGAACAGTGAGAGATGAGTGTAACTGCTGACTATAATGCTTGTGCAATGAGGTATTGTACCTAAAACCAAAAACCAAACAAACAAAAAAAAACAATAGCAAAAAAACCCCAAATCAGAATGCAAAGTAGAGTTGAAAGTTGGGCATTGGTAGTATTAGCCTAGCATTAGAAAAATTTGAGATATAACTGACTTTCCAGTTACAGATTTCTCTCTTCCCTTCCCCTCTTCCCACTCAGTTGTCCCCCTTCCCAAAATGAGGCTGCAAACACAGTGCATGCCTTTGGACCTTCTCACCAAATATTAAAAGTTCCGTTAAAAAGTTATGTTCTGCAACCCCAAAAGAATGAAGAGGTGACACATCATTGAACTGTATTTGGATGTTGAATGCTGGTTTGTGGTTTCTTTGGCCTTAGAACAGAATGGCTTTTTGTTTGCAGTCTGAAAGTTTTCTTATCACTAAGTACAAACTTTCTTCTAAACGTGCTTCAGTGTTTCAAGTTCTGAAACATGATGGCCTTGAACAATGAACATTTTCAAGGAGTGTTTGCAGCACGGGTGATTTCTGTCCTTGAATTTTATTTCTGATGATTTCTTAAACCTGAAGTTCAGCTCAGTGACCTTCAGCAATAATGCTTCTAAAAAGTGCAGGGATTTTTTTCTTATTCTGAGTTTGAGGAATGCTACTTTGGTTTGTTTTCTCTTTGTTTATTTAATTCAACAGAGATGATCTATACATAGATGTAAATATATTAAATGTATCAAATATCAATGACTTGGTTGTCTATAGGAGCAGTACCAAAATAACAACTGGTGTCAGAAATGTACATTCATGGGTTGACAGTTTAAAACTAATGTCACTGGTTTTACCTTATTTGACCACGTTACTGAGAGGTTACCTCAGATAAGGAACTAAAAGTAAGTGAATGCTTAAATTTTGACCCACTTACTGCATCTTGAAGTCATGGGGTGTATACAATAAGGTGGAAAAGTTACG